>PVKM010002427.1:29963-65325 GCA_004027735.1 Carollia perspicillata | reverse complement strand
CGAGCCTTTCGAGATACGGACAAGATAGTTTAACCACAGGACAACGGAACTGGGGAAATGGGCTCAAGGCATAAAATTAGTTTTTAATTTTAAAAAATCATTTTATTCTTTCTCCTTTCCCATTCTGATCACTCTATACACAACTGAAAGAGACATAGTATCAGTCACTAGGAATTAAATAACCCAATTTTATATCTCAATTCTTCTATTTAGTATATTTAGTAGCTGACAAAAATCTCTGAGGCTCAGTTTTCTCATCTGTACACAGGAAATCATCATCATCATCATCATCATCATCATCATCATCATGGCTAACAAACCGCAACATCGAAAATTTAAAAATAAACATAAAATTGCCCATATACCAAATATGTAGTACATCATTACAAAATCTCACTTGGAGAATTAAAAGTACTAGATTTTATATATTCTATAATATCTATGTGCCATGTAATGTGATTTTATATATATACCCAGCCATATAATATGAAAGATAGAGACATTTATTGAAGAAGATACAAGAAACATTGTACACAGGACAATGACACCTCAGTCTCCTTCAAAGTAGGTACCTTGGAACCTCACACAGTTCTCCCAATCACTATCAGCTGCCCTGACATATTTTCCTGAATCTCATCAACCATATGAAATCTCTTTCCTTTCAAAAATGATTTTAGTTTTGGGGAAAACTGGAAGTCACAAGGCACCAAATCTGGCCTGTAAGGGGTCTGAGTCACCTGATGTTTCATCAAAAAACTGTGCACCAGATGTGATACTTGAGCAGGCAATTGTTGTGATGAAGCTGCCAATCACCAGTTGCCCATAGCTGCGGCCTTCTGAATCAACCCGATAGTTTCAGCAGAGAAATATTCAAGCTTAATGCAACATTTAATGCAGATTTTTTGCTCTACTCACTCAGTCATTTTGAATGCTATGGCCACACAGTACACATGCTCACTCAATGATGTCTACCACCCTCACTGACTAACATAGTGAAATTGTCATTTTTCATACATGTGCATTCCAGTCCGCTCTCCTTGGCTGCCAGTTTTCATAAATGTCATACAAACCATTCTCGTGATATTAACAATGGCTGGACATTTTCCAGACAGAGAAGAATGGGAAGCATTTTTAAAAGATTTACATAGAAATAATTAAAATCTTAAAAATTAGGGTTTTTAGCAAATTAGAGATAATTTGCTACACCCCCTAATCATGACAAGATGCTGCTGCAAATAATAATAACAGGGAACATGTATTAGGTATTTACCCCTTGCCAGGAACTAGACTAAATGTTTGACATTCAGAGTTACGGGTGTGCAATAAATGTGGTATTCTAGTTTACATATTACGGATGAGAAAACGGAGGCAGATATATACATTTTTCAAAATGCCAACTAGGCAGCGGAGTCAAGACTTGGAACCCAGGCAGTTTGACTACAGAATCGCTGATCTGGAATCTCTAACTAAAATGAGTAACTCTGGATTCATAGCCATTATATTATGTTTCCACTTCATTTGGATAGTAAAATTATGTAAGAAATAAGCATTCTGTCCTACTGGCAGAGTACGGTATCCCAGAGGAACCGTACATTTAAAACACTGTCTCGTAGACAGGCAGAAACATGAAGGTGAAATATGCATTTGAGGGTTTCAGATTAGCACTGTGTTATTTTTCCTGAAGAAATGTAATTAATAAAGAAATTGAAAGAGTTCTTAGTGAATTATATTAATATAATTCAAAAATAATAAAGGTGTTAGTGAAAATTGAGAAAACAAGCCTAACTACTATTGAGCATATGCTTTACAGCGCATAAAATCCAGCGGCTTGTGGCGGTGAATGGAAGGAGCAGTGCGGGAACCTGGAGACAAAGATGAAGTCCACCTCAACAAGGCACAGAGTCAACCTGCTGTGACCCAGAAGGGAAGCACTAAAGAGAATAAATAAACTGACTCATTCTTTACTTGCCCTCTAGTCTCTTGCTTATGACTGCCTTGGTCTCATCTAACCAGAGGTCAGAGGCAAGAGAACCCGCCCATGTATTCTATTCCAGATCAGCAGTGTAGGTGGAGAGCAGGGTGGAAGAGAGGAACTGAGAAGCCAACAAAAGGAGGGTAGCTAGCAAAAGTATCATCTGTGCATGTCTTCCATTTTTCTAGAGCTTCCTTCTTTTTAAAGTTAAAAATCTGTTATTCTATTTTTACCATTCTAAAAAATCCTTCTACATATTTAAAATGTAGAGCAAAATTATTAAAGCATGCATTTTAAAAAACCTTTGCTTAAAGGGACAAATTTTATCTTTGCTTCTTTATCTATTATGTCTCCATACTGTTATTAATTCCTATCTGCCACATATGGTGCTGGGCATCAGAAATGACAAGCCAAATAAGTGTATTTTTTTTCCAGAAACCCACATTCAATAGTAGAAAAATGCTAATTACAATTGCAACAATGACTTGATAAGTGAATTCAGTTTTGTTGGGGGCCCATTCCCTGACTTAGAGCATTCATGAAAATGAATTTTCTCCTTACCACTCACAAATAATGTGCACAATGCTTGAATAGTGGCCTTTGTGGTAACAATGTATACTTATCCTACATAGCCAAAATATTAAAACGTGGTGCTCAGAATACTAAAGCCTGAGCCTGTGGTTTTCTCACCGTTTTGACACCTTTATTGATCAAGATGATTTTGCAGCAAGGTTTTATTATTCTTCTCTTCAATTTTTATTTTTAGAGTTCTTCATATGGTCCCTGATCTTTGTAAATTCTTTGATTGAATGTAGTGTGGGAAATGTACAATGGTTGTATAAGAGGAACATGGCTCTTGTATAATACAAAATGATTAGTCTTGGGATTTGGGCTGTGGCTTCTGAGACTTACTAGCTTAAAACAACTCTGTTTTTCTGGACCAGAGGTTAATGTGCAATCTTTCACAAGTATGTGTTTAAATGAAAAGCAATAAACTAATCCTCACCTACCTGTCTCAGGGAAGAAGGGGGCAGAGGGACTGGGTCTCCTTAGGATTCCTGAGATCCTCTTAGGCATTAGTATTAAAGGTTTTTAGAAAAGAATCTATTTGTGGGGCTAGTGATGTTTTATAAATCAGCAGTGTCCTATGTGTAATAAAGTTAAGTCAAGCCAAGGTCAGAGAGTTCTGGGTAAAATGATTAGGCAAGACATTCAGAAGAAACATGAAAGTAATTTTTCTCCCCAGCAAAAGTACAATGGGAAGAACAGTTATGCTGACATCAGATAAAACTGGGTTCTAACTTAAGCTTTCTTCTGTATTGTATTTTATTGTTTACACTATTACAGTTGTCCCCATTTTTCCCGCTTTGCCTATCTCCAACCAGTACCAGCTCCGCCAAGCAATCCCGATATCGTTGTTCATGTCCATGGGTCATGCATATATTCTTTGGCTAATCCCTTCACCTTCTTTCATCCAGTCCTTCCCTCCTTCTGACAGCTGTCAGTGTGTTCCATGTATCCATGCTTCTGTTTCTATTTTGTTCATTAGTTTATTATATTCATTAGATTCCACATATAAGTGAGATCATATGGAATTTGTCTTTCACTGACTGGCTTATGTCACTTACGTAATAGTTTCCAGGTCCATCCATGCTGTCACAAACTTCTCCAATAAAAGGTTTCAGAGAAGAAAAAAGAAGAAGAAAGGAGGAAGAGAAAGAGGAGGAAGAGGAGGAGGAGAAGCAGGAGGAGGAGAAGGAGAAGAAGAATAAAAAGAAAGAAGGAAAGAAAGAAAATAGAGGAAAATAGTCTAACAATAAAATGACACTTAATATGTATTTACCAATAATCACCTTAAATGTAAATGGCTTAAATACTCCACCAAAAGACATGGGGTAGCTGAATGGATAAGAAAACAAGATGCATACATACAACAAAATTGAGATTAAAATACACACAGATTAAAAGTATAGGGATGGAAAAAGATATTTCATGCAAATAGAAAGGGAAAAAAGGCTGAGGTAGTAGTACTTATATCTGAAAAAAATAGACATTAAAACCCAGGCTGTAGTAAGAAACAAAGAAGGACACTACATAATGATAAAGGGAACAATCCAACAAGAGGAAATAAACCTAGTAAACATTTACTCACCCAAGTAAATAGGAGCAACTAAAGGTATGAGGAAAATCTTTATGGACATAAAAGGAGAGATTGACAGAAATAAAGTTATAGTCAGGAATTTTAATATCCTATTAACTTCAATGGATAGATCTTCCAGAGTGAAAGTCAACAAAGAAACAGTGGCCTTAAATCACGCACAAGATCAACTGAATTTAATTTATATCTTGAGAACATTTCATCCCAAAGCAGCAGAATATACATACTTTTCAAGTGCACAAACAATATTTTCTAAGATAGACCACATGTTAGGACAAAAAGCAAGTCTCAATAAATGCAAGAAGATTAAAACCATATCAAACATCTTCTCTAATAACAATGCTATGAAACTAGAAATCAATCTCAAGGACACTAAAAACACATAATGGAAGCTAAATGACATGTTATTAATCAATGGATGGATTAAAAATTAGATCAATCCCTGGCTGGTATAGCTTAGTGGATTGAGCATGGGCCTATGAAGCAAAGGGTCGCTGGTTCGATTCCCAGTCAGGGCACATGCCTGCGTTGCGGGCTAGGTCCCCGGTAGGGGACACGTGAGAGGCAACCACACATTGATGTTTCTCTCCCACTCTTCCTCCTTCCCTTCCCTTCTCTCTAAAAATAAATAAATAAATAAAATTTTAAAAAATGAGATCAAGGAAGAAATCAATAGATAACTTGAAACAAATGAAAGCAAGGACACCACAATCCAAATCTGTAAAACATTGAGAAAGCAATCCTAAGAGGGAAATTCATACCATTACAGGCCTATCTCAAAAAAATAAACAATAAAAATCTGAAATAAACAGTCTAACTTTATACTTAAAGAAACTTTAAAAAGAAAAGGAGCCAAATAAGTTATATCAGAAATGAAAGAGGAGAAATAACAACTGATCCAAAAAAAATACTAAAGATTGTAAGAAAATATTATGAATAACTATATGCCAACAAACTGGATAACCTGGATGAAATGGATACATTTCTAGAAACATACAATCTTTCAAATCTAAATCAGGACAAATGAAAAAATCTGAATAGACAGATTACACCTAGTGAGATTGAAGCAGTCATCAAAAAAATCCCCAAAAACAAAAACCCTGGACCAGATGGCTTCTCCAGTGAATTTTACCAAACATTCTGAGAAGAACTAACACCTCTCTTTCCCAAACTATTTCATAAAATTCAAGAGGGGGTAAGGTTGTCAAATTCATTTTCCTGGATAGCATTATCCTAATTCCAAAACCATATAAAGATACTACAGAGAAAGAAATTATAGGCCAATATCCCTGGTGAACATACACACTAAAATTCTCAACAAAATATTAGCAAACTGAATACAGCAATGCATCAAAAAGATCATACACCATGATCAAATAGGATTTATACTGGAAATGCAAGGATGGTGCAACATTCACAAATCAGTAAATGTGACTCACCACACAAACAAAATGAAGGATAAAAACACTTGATCATGTCAATAGATGCAGAAAAAGCATTTGATAAAAATTAGCATCCAGTTATAAGTAAAGCTCTCAGCAAAGTGGGAATAGAGAAAGCATACCAAAACATAACATAGACCATGTATAACAAGTCCACTGCCAGCATCATACTCAGTAGGAACTACAAGTGTTTTCCTTAAGACAGGGAACAAGACAGGGAAGTCTGCTTTCACCTCTGTTATTCAACATAGTACTGGAAGTCCTAGCCACAGCAATCAGACAAGAAGAAGAAATAAATGGTATCCAAATTGGAAAGGAAGAAGTAAAATTGTCATTATTTGCAAATGATATAATACTGTACATAGAGAACCCCAAAGATTCCACCAAGAAACTACTAGACCTGACAAATGAATTCAGCAAAGTAGCAGGACACAAAATTAATATCCAGAAATATCCAGTTGCATTGTTAATGAACTAACAGAAAGGGAAATTAAGAAAACAATCCCATTCACAACTGCTTCAAATAGAATAAAATATGTAGGACTAATCTTAACCAAGGATATAAGAGACAGGTACTTTGAAAATTATAAGACCCTAAAGAAAGAAAACTGAAGAAGATACAAATAAATGGGAGCACATACCGTGTTCATGGTTAGGAAGAATTACTACCATTTAAATGTCCATAATACCCAAAGCAATCTATAGATTTGATGCTATTCCTATCAAGATTCCAATGCCATATTTCACAGAACTAGAACAAATATTTCAAAATTTAAATGGAACCACAAAAGACCCACATAGCAACAGTGATCCTAAAAAGAAGAAGGAAGGTGGAGGAATCACACTACCTAATATCAAACTATACTATACAGCCATAATAATCAAAACAGCATGGTGCTGACATAAAAACATACATATAGGTCAATGTAACAGAAGAGAGATCCCAGAAATAAACCCACACCTTTATGGTCAGTTAATAATTGACAGAGGAAGCAAGCACATACAATGGGCTAAGAATAGTTTATTTAATAAATAGTGTTGGGAAAATTGGACAGATACATGCAGGAAAATGAAACTAGAGCACCTTCTTATACCACACACAAGAAAAATTCAAAATCTTACATGTTAAACCTGAAACCATAAAAATTGTAGAAGAAAATATAGGCAACATCTCGACATTATTCATAGCAATGTTTCATTGGCTGTATCTCCCCAGTCAAGTGAAACAAAGAAAAAATAAATGGGACTACATCAAACTAAAAAGCTTTTGCACAGCAAAGGAAATCAACAAAATAAAAAGACAACCCACAGAATAGGAGAAAATATCCACTGATATATCTGAGAAGGGGTTAATATCCAAAATTTATAAAGAACTTACAAAACTCAACACCAAAAACACAAAGAGCCCAATTAAAAAAATGGACAATGGACATGAATAGGCACGTCTCCAAAGAGCACATACGGATGGCCAATAGGCATATGAAAAGATTCTCAACGTCGCTAATCCCCAGAGAAGTGCAAATTAAAACCACAGTGTGATATCAACTCACACCTGTCAGAAAGGCCATCATAAATAAATAAACGAAGAGTGCTGGCAAGGATGTGGAGAAAAGGAAACATTTTTGCACTGTTGGTGAGAATGCAGATTGGTGCAGTCACTGTGGAAAGCAGTATGAAAATACCTCAAAAAAGTAAAAATAGATATGCCTTTTGACCCAGAGATCCCACTTCTGGAAATATATCCAAAGCAATCCAAATCGGTAATTTGAAAGAACATAAGCATCCCTATTTTACTACAGTGGTATTTACAATCACTAACATCTGGAAGCAGCCCAAGTGTTCATCAGTATATGAGTGGATAAAACAACTATAGGATATTTACACAATGGAATACTACTCAGCTGTAAAAAAGAAGAAAGTTTAATATTTTGTGAAAGTATGGATGGACCTAGAGAGCATTCTGCTAAGTGAAATAAGGCAGTCAGAGAAAGACAAATACCATACATATGATTTTGTTCTCTCATATGGAAACTCTAATGAACAAACTGAACTAACAAGTGAAACAGAGAGTCACAGATAGAGAACAGCTAATTGTGGGGTGAGGGGATAGGAGGTGGAGGGATTGAGCACCAAGGAAAAAGGACTCATGGATGTGGACAACAGTGTGGTGATTGCTGGGGAGAGGTGGGTATAAGGGAGCTAAATGGTAACAGAAAAAATACAATTAAAAAAGTTTTAAAAATTAAAAATAATCTCTATCCTGATCTCTCTAGTGCATACTATACCCACAGCTGCCACCCAATGGTTATCTGGTGAATAAAGAAATGAATATAATGAAGAGAAGAATAAAATGAAATTAAAAAGAATGTTGGCAAAGTGGGTTTCTCATCGCAGAACTCATTTAACTGAAAAAAATAAAGCTGACTATAATAAATAATGTGTCCTGTTCTCTAAAATTGCATGTTCTTACATTGATAAATGGTAACTAAAACTAGAAATTGTAAAACAGTAAGTGACTAATGAAGATGAAAGTCCATAAAAACTATACATAGGCATAAAAGTAAACTACATCAGAGACAGCTAAATAAATAAATCTGTATATACTAGTGTTATTGTGAATAGAAGTTGGAAGGGAACTCTCATATTTATCCAAAATAAGTTCCCAAATATTGATTTATTAGTCTATCGCATGACCTGAGACTCTTGAACACCAAAGAGCAGAACAGTGGAAATACAGACAAAGCTAAGTCATCTTAACTTTGAAAAGCTAAGTCATCAAAGCTAAGAAAAGTGTTAGGAACAAAAACATAATTGTGGAATGTGGAGGACGAAGTTGTATGTTGTTTTGTTGTTAGGTTCTTTGGGTGGTTGATTGACTAGGTATTAATTGCTTATTTTCACTAGGAAAAGAAAATGTTTATAAGGAGAAAGGGTAAGCCTACTGTGAGGAAGGTAATATATATATATATATATTTTTTATATATATTTTTTGCCAAAAGCATTAAAATATTTATATTAAAACAAATAAGAACCCTGCATATCATAAAGAAAACATCAGACAATGCACACTGAAAGACATTCTACAAAACACCTGACCAGTACTCCTCACGTATGTGAGGAACTACTGAGGAAATGTCACTGACCAGGGACCAAGGTGACAAAATGACTAAATACAATGTGGTACTGGGAACAGATCCTGGAACAAAAAAAGTATAAATGGAAAGCTGGTGAAATCCAAATAAAATGGCCTAATGTCTGTTAGCTTTACCTGAAACTTCCATTCCCTGCTGTTTATGTGAGAATTTTCCTACTACTCCTGACCAGGGGAAATTATGAAGAAAGTTAAGACATTTGGCTTCCTGCCTACCACGACTGGGAGAAAGGAAATAAACAGGAAAAAACACCAACAGCCTGCTCTTGACTTTCTGTTAACTATCTCTCTGGGCTGCCATCTTTCAGTAAATTTAATGTCACTGGGAATAGGAGAGATTACACCTACCTGCAGGGGCACATCTACTTTCTAGGTGTTAGCAACTTTTACCTGTAACACCATTTATGAGTTTCTATTCCTACATTCAGACACTAATGACAGTTTTTCATGCATCTTTTTATGTATTAATTTATTCAACAAGAAATTATTGAGTGCTTACTATATACCAATATACCAGCACTTTTCTTAGAACTAAAAGTACACCAAAACCAGTAAGTTTTCTTTATTTTCATTTAGTTTGCATGCAGTGTTTGCTGAATGCCAGTTATATGTGCCAAGGAGTATAATGTACACTTGGTTAAATTATGTAGGTACATAATTACAAAAACTGTCCATTTATACATTAGTATGAACTTTGAGGTAAAACTTTAAATAAGATTCTATTAGTTTGGAACTAATAGACCATACTAATGAGGTTAATTTTAAAATCCTATACATATTTTTTTAATTCAACAATTCAGATGGAGACCTATTTTAACAGCAGCAGATCTTACTATTTTTCCCCCCCTGGCCAGTGTGGCTCAGCTGGTTGGAGCATCATCCAGCACACCAAAAGTTTGCAGGTTTGATATGCAGTCAGGTCATATACCTAGCTTGTGGGTGTCTATCCCCAGCTGGGGAACAAATGGGAAGCAACTGACTGATGTTTCTCTCTCACATCCATGTTTCTTTCTCTCTCTCTCTCTCTCTCTCTCTCTCTCTCTCTTCCCCTCTCTCTCTTTCTCTCCAATCAATAAGCTTACTTTTAAAATTTTTAAGAAAGAAATGACTACCCATAAATAATATAAAGGTTATTAAGTAAAGTACGCTTTCCACTGCACTTTGACTGCTGTATTTTAAGCAGGATACTAAAATAACAGTGTATGTTCTTAAAGAAATAAGTCATCCAAGGACCATTCTATTAGAGAAATAATTGAAGGAACTAGAAGTTTTCCACAAGTATAAAGCATACCTTGGAGTAATTGGTAGGCTTTGAAGAATTATTTGTCAAAGAAGAGTTGTACTTTTTCTAGAAATTTCCAAACTAGAACAAGCGGGCCAAAGTTATACAGCAACAAACAGATAATAGATCAATACCAGTTAGAACTGAACAAGAATAAAACTGTTTGGAAAATCAAAGTGATTCCTCAAGTGAAAATGAGCTGTTCATGGGTGAAAATGTCAGCAATATAATTGATTTATAGTGGGTCAAATTAAAAGACCTGTACATTTTCTCCCAACTTTAAAATTCTACAGTTCAATGATGATGTTGATACCAATATGTATGATATAAATAAGAGCAAATGAGATTGCCTTCTGTGGATTTTTTTCTGTAGTCCTATGAGTTTGCATCTCTTTCTACCTCTCATATTTGTGCAAAATAGGTTCCCAAATATTGATTTGATTAGTCTACCTCATTTGTTCCACTTGGCAATAACTCAGGTGAGATGGCTTTACCATATTCCTGTACACATTCCAAGAACTAACAGCTATATTTAAGGAAACAACTATCTTTAAGGAAACAAATAATATTAAATCTTGCTTTGCTTCAGTGAGTATTGGACCTGTAGCCTATCTCCATTAAGCTCCTGATGTGGGAATTTGACAGTAATGATTTGTAAATCTTCTAAGGAAAGGTGAAAATCAGAGAAGTAAGTATTCCCAAAGTCCCGATGTTTAGCAGATTAATAGCCTGCCATTAAGAAAGTGTGGGACATTGGGTGAGTGAGCTGGAGCCATAAACATTATCAGGTAAAAGTAAGGTTTCCTGGGACTACAGAAAGAAATGAGCTTGTTACTACTTCTGGTATTAATCATAATAAGTGTTTTATCTAAGCCTGTCATGTTTAGTTTCTCTATGCAATTTACCTCTCAGGCACACTGTTCACAATATCAGTTGGCCTTATCTTTTAACTTATAGTCTTCAAGTACCTAAATGTATTTCCCCCCAAGTTCCCACAGTTAACATGACAAAAGTCAATGTAAGTGCTATTTTAAGACAATGTTGTACCCACATTATAAAAGACAGGCTTGCTGATGCCTGACTACTCCTATCATCTGTTGAAAAGTGTAACTGGCAGCACTGATTCTTTGCCTAATTGCAGTTTTGCTGTAAAATATCCAAGATTTTAAATGGGCATCTGAAATGCTTCTAAAAAAATTATTTATTTCATTTTTTTTGTCTTTGCCAAAGAAACAAAATAGAGATGGGCTTATCTTATACCCTTCTCGTCTATTATCAACCCACACTGCTTAACCAATACAGTAAGTCCACAAGTAGCTTCTGAGAGATCACATTATGAAGCTCGATCACAGAACAATTCTAGGAGGAATCCAACCAAACAAATAACCAGAAAACAAACCAAAAAAGTCAAACCAACAACAATACAGAGACAGACTTTTTGCTTACTATGTCAACGACAAAAACCAGTAGCCCTTACAAGCCCAGTCCACATAGTTCACACTGAAGAGAGATGTCAACCTGAATGAAAGTTATGACTTGAAGATTAGATAGCTAATAATATTCCACTCTGCATGACCCTATTTCATTGTAGTCCTCTTATGATCTGCTAATAATCCTTTATAATTAAGCTTGCAGCATAATATTAAAGTGCAGTCCACATGAACGTCGATCGCCGTGTATTTTGAAGGCTGAAGTGGTTACCGCTTCCAGCCGTGCATGACAATCACTGTGCAGCGTTAATTTCATATTTTTTAAATGACTTGCCCAAGATTTAAAGAAAAATCATGATTCCTTTATATCCATAAGTGCAATGAAATAGGTCTAATTTAAACTTAAACTGTTAAAAATACGTCCAAAGCATAGGCCATATACACTTGCATTCTTCCCTTTGGAACTGAAAACCTCTGCGATATCCCCACAGAACTGAGATGTCGTTGGAGGAGTATCTTGTGACATGTTTACAGCATATGAAACTGGTGGTACCCGCACTGCAAATAAATGTCATGGAGCAAGGAAAAATATTTGTAGATGTCACATTATATGTAATAATATTTGATTAAACACTATTGCCTATATTCAATTACAGTGCATATAATATTTTCTATTTCTTCTCTTTCAGTTTATTGCCTTCATATCTTGAAAAATGCATTTTTTTGCCCAATAACTAAGTAACAATTTGAATCAAATAATAATTATCAGAAGTTAGACATTAAAGACATTTAGTTTGACTGAGGTAGTTTTATATTTCAGTACAGTTGGATCATGAACAAAAGCTATTTAGTGAATCTATTTCAGGACAGAAATATTGTTAGACTGGTGTAAGTATTGACCCTAGGGCTGAGTTTTCTTGAAAGAAGCAATTTCAAGTAATTTAACATTATAATCTTTTGTGATTCTGCTTCTCATATAAAAACAAGGGAGTCGGGGTGATGTTAACAACTTTCAGATTTGAAATGTTGGTTTTAACTCCAATAAAGAAAAAAATGTGAAAATTATTGTATGATATTTTTGAAGAGTTGGTTTGGCTTTTAATTCACAGATAACAGACTGGTACTTTTTGGTGTAGGTTATTTTCCAAACTGAGTGTTACTATAGATTAGAAAACCAACATGGTGTCAGATAGAAAATAATGACTTGCAACTATCATGCCTGTATCTAGACCCGTAAAATGCTCTGAAAATAATACTGCTCCTCGAATCGCTGCTTTGTCAAATTTAGACATTTAACTAAATTTAAGTGCTTTTCTGAGAGGCAAGGCTTCCTTTAAAATGTTTATGGATTTTTAAACAAAAGCTAGTTCTAAGGGAATAATCTACAAGTGCCATTTAAGCCATTTTAAAATGATTTATGTTAAGGTTAATAATAATGTCCATTTAGAAATTTCCTAGAAACTTTTAGAGCACTTCTAGTTTTACAGGAGTTATGTATAATCATAAGTATTGAGAAAAACAAGCCAAGAGATTTGCAAAATTTATTTTTTTAATTTAATGCTTACTATACACCAGGCACTGTAGAGCATGGCGATGACAGTAAAAGGTGAGTAAAACCCAGGGTTTGGTTTCAGAGAGATTTTCATCTAGGGGTGAGGTTTGGGGAAGTGTGAAGGAGGAAGAATAAAAGAGAGAAAAAGAAGAGGATCAACCACACAAGCTCTAAAACTCATCTGCAGCTCTGGCTGATGTGGCTCAGTGGATTGAACACCAGACTTCGAACCAAGGGATCACCAGTAGATTCCCTGGTTTGATTCCCAGTCAGGGCACGTGCCTGGATTGCAGGCCAGCTCCCCAGTTGGGGGTGTGCAAGAGGCAACCACACATTGATGTTTCTCTCCCTCTCTCTTCTTCCCTTCCCCTCTCTCTAAAAATAAATAAATAAAATATTTTTTAAAAACTCATCTACAAAAGCCTTTGAGAGGTCAGGCAGGAAATACAACAAGAACTAGCTAAGTGTAAGACATTATGGAGTGGTAGGAACTCTGAATAACTATACAGTACATACTCCATGCAAAGGCATTCAAAATATTTTTTTTAAAACAGCATTGTGCTCGTTAATCAAAATGATGTGTTGGCTCAGTTCAGTCTGCAATTTACAATCCATCCTCATTTTAAACCTATATGACACATTATACTGTTGTAGAACACTTGTTATAGTAAAGATACAAGTAAAATTGACAGAGAGCCTAAAGAGAATAGTGAGTAAATCGGATGAGGGATTGGAGAAGTCATCAGAGAGAAGGTAAAATTTAACCGAATCTTAACAAATAAGGAGGATTCAACACATGGTGAAGGGTGGATGCAATATGAGGCAGTGGCTGGGGTCTGGGCTCAAATGCCAGCTCTGCCATGAGCCAGTTCTGTGATCCTGGCAAGTTAACATAGAGCCTCAGGGTCCTCATATATAATGTGGACACTTCCCTCAGGGAGCTGTTTTAAAGACTAAATGATAAGACACATATAAATGACTAGTTTAGCTATTATATTTATTTATATAACTATACATATTAGCTATTTTTATTGATAAGCTTTAGAATTTAGCAAATCCTTCTATAAAAATGAATCCAAGATCTCACCATCCCCACCATTTTATTGCAGTGTAACTGTTAGGGGCAAGTTGAGTTATCAGACCTAGAGCCAGAATCATCAGTGAAAGGGCAAAGGAGAGGAGATAGAGCACCGTAACCAACAAATGAGTAAGTGTGAAGTGTTACCCCTTATGTCATTACACTGGAGAATGTCTTAAGATTTCAGAAATCACAAGTTGTGGCAAGACAAATTTCATCTTGTACAGTGCTGGAATCATTAGTTGAAAATGTCCTCAATCAGAAATAGATGGTGCTGACTGGCACAAACAATTATGTCAAGAGCTTACTTATCTCCTCTCACTTGGCTCTAGCATTGATTTAACGGCTCAGAGTGGATCCCACCTTGCTCTCTTAGAGCAAGGGGTCACAAAGAGATTTTCATGGAAAGAAAGTTTTGGCTTTTCCTTTCTGGAGATTTATATTGAAAAAGCAAAACACCAGGTGAGCAAATAGAAAGGGAATAATTGAAAATAAAAATAGGACTTCCAGCCAAGATGGAGGCATAGGTAGACACACTGTGCCTCCTCACACAACCAAAAGGACAAGAAATTTAAAAACAAAAAGCAACCAGAACTGATACAAAATCAAATTGTATGGGAGTATGACAATCAAGGAGTTAAAGAAGAAACACTCATCCAGACCAGTAGGAGGGGTGGAGATGGGCAGCTGGGCAGAGAGGAACTGTGGCAAAACAGTGGCTGGTGGAGCCCTCAGTCCCACATTTGCATGCAGATAAACCAGGAGGAACAACTGGGGAACAAGACAGACCACACAACCCAGGATTTCAGCATGGGGAAATAAAGCCTCAAAACCTCTGACTGAAAAAACCTGTGAGCATTGAGGTGGCAGGAGAAACTCCCAGCCTCACAGCAGAATTTGTTGGAGAGACCCACAGGGTCCTAGAATATTCACAAAACCACCCATGTAGGAATCACCATGAGAAGGGACCAATTTGCTTCTGGGTAGTGGCAGAAGTGACTAAAAGCCAGCAGAGAGCTGAACAAGCAGCATTGTTCCCTCTTGGACCCCTTCCCCACATACAGCACCACAACACAGTAACGTGGGTTGTCTTGACCTGGCGAATACCTAAGACTCCTACAGACTAAAAAAAAAGGCCCAAATGAAAGAACAGATCAAACCTCCAGGAAAAATACAACTAAGGGATAAAGAGATAGTCAACCTATCAGATGCACACTGGTAATCAGGTTGCTCACAGAACTGGTTGAGTGTGGTCATAAAATAGAGGAAAAAGTGAAGGCCATGAAAAGCGAAATAAAGGAAAATGTGCAGGGAACCAACAATGACAGGAAGGAAACTGGGACTCAAGTCAACGGGTTGAACCAGAAGGAAGAAAGAAACATTCAACCAGAATAGAATGAAGAAAGAAAAACTCAAAAAAAGAAAAATGAAGAGAAGCTTGGGAACCTCCAGGACTGCTTTAAACATTCCTACATCTCAATCGTAGGGGTGCTGGAAGAAGAATAGGAAGAGCAGTAAATCAAAAACTTATTTGAAAAAATAATGAAGGAGAACTTTCACAATCTGGCCAAGGAAATAGACTTCCAGGAAGTCCAGGAAGCTCAGAGAGTCCCAAAGTTGGACCCAAGGAAGCACACACCAAGGCACATCATAATGACATTACCCAAGATGAAAGATAAGGAGAGAATCTTAAAAGCAGCAAGAGATAAGGGGACAGTCACCTACAAAGGAGTTCCCATTAGACTAGCAGCTCATTTCTCAAAAGAAACCTTGCAGGCAAGAAAGGGCTAGAAAGATGTATTGAAAGTCATGAAAGGCAAGGACCTACATCCAAGATTACTCTATCCAGCAAAGCTATCATTTAGAATGGACGGGCAGATCAAGTGCTTCCCCAATAAGATCAAGTTAAAGGAGTTCATCATCATCGAGCCCTTATTATATGAAATGTTAAAGGGACTTATCTAAGGAAAAGAAGATAAAAAACATGTACAGTAAAATGACAACAAGCTTACAACCATCAACAACCACACCTAAAACAAAACACAAACAAAAACAAATGAAGCAAACAACTAGAACAGGAACAGAATCACAGAAATGGAGAGCACATGAAGGGTTTTCAGCAGGGGAGGGGAAGAAAGAGGGAAAACTTACAGGGAATAAGTAGCATAAATAGCAGGCAGAAAATAGACAGGGGGAGATTAAGAATAGTATAGGAAATGTAGAAGCCAAAGAACTTACATGTATGACCCATGGACATGAACTAAAGGTGGGGGAATATGGGTGAAAGGGGGTGCACAGGGCCAAGGGAAATAAAGGGGGGTGGGAAAATGGGACAACTGTAATAACATAGTCAGTAAAATGTTTTTAAACAGAAAATTAAAATAAATCATTTCTCTCCATCTTTTATGTCATGCCTAATCTCCAACAACACCTTCTAAAGGATTTCATAGCATCAGGAAACACTCTTCAGACTAATTTTCAAGGCCTTTCCTAACCTGACCTCTTATCTTCCCAACAGCACAAGAGTGTGCCAGTCGGATCACTCTGCCTTGCATATCACCAAGACACTTCACTCACCATCCTGTCCATCCGTTTCCCCTATTCTGAACAAATAATTTTCTTCCCTTAAGTACTAGATCTTGTCCTGAGGCACTTTCCTCAACTGCTACAATCTAAAATGAACTCTCCTTCCTTCAAATTATTATTTAATTATATCCTATTTATGTATACCCTGTTTATTTATATCAATCCTATTCATATAAATTATAGACATTCAAGTCTAAGATGACTTCAGTTGCTTCTAGAATTTCTTGTCAAAGTACAAATTCAATAATTATTACATTTTATTTTTTAGGGTTTTTTTTTTGTTTTTTCAAACTATTTTATTTGACATGATTTTTTAAATATAAGATGTGAAATGTTATGACTTAGATTATGGGTTGTTTTTCAAAAAGGCCAGCTAATACTATTTATTGAATAATCTTTCCCTTCACAATTCAATTCTAATGCCTTCTTTAGCCTAAGTAGTATATTTCAAAGAATCTGAGAGCATTGGCCAGCCTATGCTCAACATCACTATTGAAATGTTTTGAGGAAATTCCATACTGTTTCCCACAGTGGCTGCACCAGTCTGCATTCCCACGAACAATGCACTAGGGTTCCCTTTTCTCCACATCCTCTTCAACATTTGTTGTTTTTTTATTTGTGTATGGTGGCCATTCTCATCAATGTGAAGTGGTATCTCTTCATGGTTTCAATTTGCATAAGTCTCTGGGCCCTCTACATGTCCTCCTTGGAAAAGTGTCTGTTTAAGTTCTTTGCCCATTTTTTTAATTGGGTTATTTGTGTTCCTGGAGTGGAGTCATGTGAGTTCTTTATTATGGGTGCGGTAGGGGGCCACAGTGAAGTGAAAATGGAGACAACTGTACTTAAACAACAATAAAATAAAATATAAAATAAAACAAAAACAAAAAAGAAATATTTTGAAAAAGAGAAAGATTTAAGTTATTCATCTGTATTTTGTTTTATCATTGAATTTTTTCTGAGTTCACTCATATCTTTATTCTAGATAACATTTATAGTGCTTTTGTTTATTGAAACAAACTAGGTTTTCATAAGAATTACCTTAGCTCTGGCTGGTGTGGTTGATTGAGCGCTGGACTGCAAAGCAGAGGGTCGCTGGTTCGATTCCCAGTCAGGGCACATGCCTGGTTTGCAGGCCAAGTTCCTGGGTGTGGGGAGTGCAAGAGGCAACCACATACTGATGTTTCTCTCCCTTTCTTTCTCCCTCCCTTCCCCTCTGTCTAAAAATAAATAAATAAAATCTTTAAAAAAAGAATTAACCTTAATATAGCTGGCAATTTGACAAAGCATACTATGCTTGCTATTATTTTATAATATTATTTGCTAAGCAAAATAACATTCAAAAACATGCCTCAATGTTTTTGTCTCAATGGATGTTTTAATTATATAGTGAAAAAATACTCTTTCGATTTTCTAAATTCCTCTGAAGGGAGATATAATTTTGTAGATAAGTTATGCTACATCAAAAATCTTGCTGTTACTCCATATCAGCTTCCCTCTTTTTCTTTGGTTTCCAAAAATATATGCAACTGTTTCAAAATAGTATACAAAAGAATACTCTGGCACCAACCTGAATACAAAACTCTACATATTTTAACATTTCCCCAAAAGTCCAATGAACAAATTAAGTGATAAAAAACAAAGTTTTTTTACAGGAAATTTTCTCGCTTGTAAAACAGTTATTTGACATTACAAACTGTCAAAAATTTGAAAATCATCTCAAATCTCTACAATCTATTTTCTGTCTTCTACCTCAAGTTCTCATCTCAGCAGGTCTGTCCCAGACACCTTGCAGTTTCTCTGCAGAGCGGCTTCAGACAGAGAGACCTCTGCACTGGCCAAACATCCTTCCACTAAGCAGAGAGCTTTCTCTTCTGTAGGAAGCCTAGCACCCAGCTCAAAACCAAACCTTGGAGGCTCAGCCTTTGTCCAGATGTGAGCTCACCAAATTTTCATCAAAAATATCATTGGGTGACATGGTGTTGGGAATCTCTTCATAATATAAAATCTTTTTTTCTTTTTTTAGCTTTTTTAATTTTATTTTTTACATGACTATTAATTTTTTATTGTTTTTCAAGTACAGTTGTCTCCATTTTCCCCCACACTCTCCCCACTCCTGACCCATCCCCCACCTCTCACCCTCAATCCTCCACCCCTTTGGCTCTAACCATGGGTCCTTCATACATGTTCTTGACGGCCTTTCCTCTTCTTTCCCTAGTTATCTCCCTCTCCCTCCCCTCTGGTTACTGTCAGATCGTTCTTTATTTCAATGTCTCTGTTTATATTTTGCTTGCTTGTTTGTTTTGTTGATCAGGTTCCACTTACAGGTGAGATCACATGCTATTTGTCTTTTACCACCTGGCTTATTTCTCCAGTTCCATCCATGTTGTCTCAAAGGGTAGGAGCTCCTTCTTTCTTTCTGCTGCATAGTATTCCATTACATAAAATAAAGTCTTATACCAGCTGCTAGGGAAATAAAACTTTTTCATAACTATTTTTGCTTAACAGTGACCATGTGTATAGTCTCCCACTATCTGACCTATTCTACAAGTGTAAAATCACTGTTGCATTAATCTGCAAACACCTTCACAGCACTAGGTTCATGACTCATTTTGCCGTGCTTTTTGTAGATGCATGTTTTTGGATGAATGGATTAAGTATTTGCTAAATTAATAATTGAATGAATGCATGGTATTGGTGTGGCCCATAAATACATGAATTGACTTGGAGAAAGTTCCATTTTATTAAAATGAGGAGACTAACATTCTCCACTACGCAAATCTTATTTCCCACATTTCATCTTAGGTCCA
This sequence comes from Carollia perspicillata, assembly GCA_004027735.1. Taxonomy (NCBI): domain Eukaryota; kingdom Metazoa; phylum Chordata; class Mammalia; order Chiroptera; family Phyllostomidae; genus Carollia; species Carollia perspicillata. The sequence goes on along the minus strand of PVKM010002427.1, from coordinate 45,867 downwards.
CACCACTCTCTCAGTGGAGAATTTATTTTATGGCTTTCAGTTTTAAAGGAAACAAACCTATATTAATTTTCAAATAAGTTCACAGCACTAAGTGTATGCATAATCCTTCATGTCTTGCTTTTTATAGATGAATGTTTTTAGATTAAAGGATTATTTGATAAATTAATAAACAAACATAAAAAGAAAAAACCTACCTCTAGTTTCAAGTTGCTTTTATTTAATTTTTGTCTCACTTACTAGGAACCAGCTTCTCTCAAATTCTCATAGCATATCAAAAAAAGACAAAGAGAAAAAATAAAATTTGTAGTACCACCTAGACCTAATGCAACAAGATATTGAGTGGAATTTTTCAATTGTCATCAAATTTGCAATTGGGACAAAAAGTTGCAAATCAAGTAGTCTGTTCTAAAGAGAGGGAAGTCCAGAAAGTCCAAACAAGTTGACAAAGGTGCAACAAGTTTCTTTAATTACAAGATGTATCTTTTAAAATTATAGCTTAATAGTCAAGTGTTACAATAAGAACTGTAATGAACAGCTGTTGTGGGAAACTTCATTATTTATTTTTAAATGTACCAGAGCAAATTAATATATAAAGGCAAAGAAAATTAGCATATTATTATTAGTTTATAATATTATAACTGTACTCTACAGAGCCTAAATTTCATTTATCTTTATCTGTTGGACATTTTCAAAGTATTGTAATATGAAGATATGCACAAACAAATATATACACAAATACATATGTATACTACACCATAAGAAAATCTCAATAAAACTAACCAGAAATTGCATAATCCCCATTATATGTATCTGAAAACACAGCAAAAATGGAAAATGAATGACAAATGTTAAGTGATACGGTGTCCTCTTGGCATCTTAAAAAGCTTATCTAAACCATTATTGAATTAAATAATACATCCAACATAGTCAACAACTCAGGAAACAATGCAATTGAGAGCAGAGCATTTCAACAGTTATGAGATATAATTAAAGCTTAATAAAGATGAATGCATAACCTTAAGGTAATCATTATGAAATAAAAAGAAATGAACCAAGAACTTAACTTAAAACCTAATTATTATATATAACGTTGACAATATCAACAGTCCAATATCAACCATCTTGCTTGCATACTCTATTAAACACTGTACAATAGTGTTTTCTTTGAACTCTGACTTCATGAGATAGATTCACTGTTCGAATTTTCACATTGGAAACCGAGGCTCAGAAGGTTTAGGTTTTGCAAAATCCTACAGCTTCTAAGTGCCAATATTAGGATTCCTAACAGAATGTGTGAGATCCCAATCATGAGGAACAACATTTTTTAAATAACAGAATAGGGAATTTAAAACAAAATAGCATTAGCATTAGAGTAATTAAGACTAATACATTGACCATAAAAGAAATGGGCTTCTAGTAAATGAAATTAGGAAAAAGAACATATACAAGCAGCCAAATATCAGAAGGAGAAAAAATGTATAACAACAAAAAGTTGTGATTTAAGAGATTTTTAGGCAATATTCTATATATTCCAGTATATATATACTTCAGAAGTTGACTCAAAAAATAGAGAACCTAAAGAAAAGAATGAACGAAATTGAAAGTGTATCAGAGATTGTATTCTCAAATAGTTTCAAACCAAAAAAACTTCATTTTAATTGCTTAAGGAGTAGGAAAATGCCAGTGTTATGTAACATTATCTAACACCTGAAAAATTATTTGTTTCAAATTCATTTTTAAAAATTTCCTGAAATAACCAATTAATAACATTATTTAAACTTCAAGTGTACAGCCTTTTAATTTTTTTTATTTAAACTTTCTACTATCTGTCAAGCATTGTTCTAAGTACTAGCAATTTATTTTTTAAGATTTTATTTATTTATTTTTAGAAGGGAGGGGGAAAGAGGGAGAGAAACATCAATGCCTGGCTGCCGCTCAAGTGCCCCCCAGCAGGTGACCTGGCCCGCGCGTCGCAGGCATGTTCCCCAACCGGAATCAAATCAGTGACCCCTAGGTTCACAGGCCAGGGCTGAATATACTGAGCCACACCAGCCAGGGCCAACTTTTTCATTTGATATCTATCTACATGTATTGTGTGCTCACCATCAAAAGTCTAATTTTTTCCATTACCATATATTTGAGGTAAAGGGAGTCAAATGCATTTTTTGAAGTTAATCTAATTCGTGCATCAGTCAAAATCTGATGGAGAGAACTACCTAGAAACTACTAAAACTCTGTCACACTTAAGAAGATATAGGCAGAAATACTAAGCCAAAAAAAATACTCCTAAACAAATGGCATTGGGAAAGTTAAAGTAAAGAGATTTTCAAAGATCTAGCCCAGTGATTTCCAACTGGCATGCCTCAAAACTTTTAAAACATGCAATACCTGACTATTTAATCAGGGACACTGACCTCTTTTAGATTGTCAAATACAAAATGACAGCAGACAACATAATAATTACCATCCTGGTGTGAACACCCTGTCTTGAACCATAAATATATAGGTTATATAATAATGTTGCATCTTATTGGTCACGTAGCTAATAAGTCTGCTTTTGATTTGGTACCAGAAATCTTTATATACAATACAGGCAGCCAATTTCGTAAAAAGTCACTTGGAGCAAAAAGGTAGCAAATTATTATATTATTTTTATTATTGTAAATCCATCAAAACTATACCTATTTTTGTCATATCTGTAAAAATATATATATATTGGTGTACCACAGAATTTTATGTATGACATGAGATGAAAAAGTTTAAAAATTGCTGATCAAATAATATTAATAAAAGAATAATTTAAGAAAAAATATTGTATTAGCCTTAAAAGGTTCATTTTAAGATAACAGCAGTAAGATTCTTCCTACATAAAAACATAACAGGCATAAACTTTTAGTAATTCATAACCATATCAAAATATGTAATATAAATATGGTTAGAACTCTTTTAAAGTTTTTTGGAAATTTTTAGATATATGATTGTAGTGAAAAAGTTTAATCGACCCCTCAATCTCTGTCAAATTAAGTAAATAAAAAGGGAACAAAATATAATGATGTAAAATTGATGTATTGAATTTAATCTATATCTAACAAAGAACATTTTATTTTCTAAGTGCTTATGAAATACTTAATTTTAAGAATTGTATATTAGGTCAAAAAAGTTGCATGAGAATCTTAAAAGCAGAAATTACTCAGGCAATACTTTCTGATCCTAATGCAATAAATCTAGGAATCAAAAACATACTGAAAATTGAAATTTAGAAAGGGAAAATACTTTCAATATATACTAAAACCCTATTTACTATCTAAATACTTAATTTTACAAAAGTGAAGTGGAAATAATTTACATATAAGTAGCTCTCAGAAATAAATAAAAAATGTTTCACAACTCATTGGATAAAGGGGCAATGGCAAATAAATAGAAGGATCAGAAAAAGGAATAAAATAGTTAAAAAATTTGAAAAGTTATTCACTCTCATAGTCAAACAAATGCAAATTAAAGTTAGGTATATCTCTTTTTTCACATGTCAGATTAAAATGCAATAAAAAGAATGGAAATAATTAGTGTAATTGACATGGACACTAATAATCCTATGCAAGGGATAAGTATCTATAAAATATATGTATCTATATAAAGTATAAATTACCATATAACAATATATATTGAAGTTCCAAAGTTCTAACATATTCACTACATCTCTAAAAATTTATTCTAAGGAAATTGTATGTGTGAAATGATGCAAAGATACTACGCATTCAAATAGTCAAAATAGTGAAAGCTTGAAAACAAGCTAATGCTTCAAAAGGGAACTGGTTAAGTATTTGTTGGTACATTTATACAAAAGAATACTCTTAGGTAATAAAAGCCATTACTTTAGGATAAATTTTAAAATTTTGTTACATATCCGTACTGTATGATCTCATTTAAAAATAAAAAAGCCAAGTTGGATATGTGTGCGTCTGCTGGGGGCTGGTACATGGTATAGAAATCTGTGTATAGAAGTTTGCCTGATTTAGACTTTACTTGATTTAGACTTTTGTCTCTTTTGCTTCTGATTTGTGATTATCTTTATGTTTTTAAAAACAAACTTAGAATTTATTTAGTGAAAAGACTTATATGTATGCATTGAATATTATGTTCCAAGTATTAGAAAAAATTTGTTCTAAAAGCCCTAAACCACAAAAAGTTCAAGTTTTTGATATATTTCATCCAGGTTAAAATCAGCTACATGTTATTCAGACCATTGTAGAATCATGCCATTATCCCTTGGATGAAAGGAGAGGCAAAATCCTGGCAGAGCTTGGTCTCCTCATATTAGTTCAATGAATAAACATAGTTCTTCTTTCTTGAAAAAAAAAAGAATTCAAATCCAAAGTTTAAATTCTATTTTCATCCATCAATTTCAACACTCTTTTCCCCCGGGGTAAATTGTACTATCTAATTTACCTTCTGGGCTGTGATCATTTCAATTTCACCAGACACCGAGACCATGTTAAAAACTTCTGTGAGTGTGATCAGTCTTCTTGTGTTACTGCCATTTAGACCAAGATTTCAAAGGTCAATGAATTAGGCCCGTATTGTTTAGATTATGTTCTAACTACAAACATACCATAATGTGCATAGCTGATAAGAAAATGATCAATAACCAGATAGTGTCTTACAGCTGGTAATTTAGAAAGGAAGATGATCAAATATGACCTAACATTTTCAGCATTTGTTTACAATGTATTGATCAATTATGTAGCAGTCAGTGTGTCCCAAACAGCACGGCTGCTCAAGCTGAAGTTGCCTTATGTCATAAAAAACAGACAGAAACCCTAAAGCTGCATTTCTCAGCGTTGGATATGGATTTTTTGTATTTCTAGTTAATGCGTAGTTTTAACGATGCATCCTGGCACTCTTCTTACAACCATTCTGAAAATAATGTGCTTTTCACTGAGTAAATAAGTCAAATACAAACAAAAAGTAGGTCAACTTAAGCCCTGAAAAAATCTCAGGTCAAAGTAGTATATGAGTGGTTTTAAATCAATTTACTCAGTAACTCAAAGGATCAGAGCTCTTTTTTGAAGCTCTAAAGCTCTGGATAAAATTCTCATATAGAGATTCTACATATTCCATCTAATATGAGACTTAAATAACTCAATATCTCATTAACAAAATACCAACCTATGATTCCTGACTAAAGAGTTTCTAACACCAGAAGTTTAAGTACATTTGTACTCAGCAATAATGGCTAAACTGCATCGAGCTCCTTCTCTATGCCAGACTCTATTTTAATGTACTACATATATATTATTTCAAATAAATCTGAAAGACAACATTATGGTATAGGTAATTCCCATTTTAGGGAGAGAAGAATAAAGCACAGAAAATCTCCCGGCTTACCCAGCTAGTGGGTGGTGAAGCTGTTTCAACCTAGCCAGCCCAGCTCATGCCTTGGTATAACTCGTCAGGGATTTTTCTTGTATATTATATGGATGTGTCTTTAAAATTTCCAATGATATACATTGTTTGATGACTTAAATGTGGTACAGTGATTGCATTACTAAGTAACACTAAAAGTTCTGTGATTATTTCAGTCCAGATACGGTATGTCTGTATGTAAACTTCTTGCCATAGATTTCTTTCTCTTCTTGCCACAGATTGCCTCCTTTTTCTTCTTTCTTCTCTATTTGCCTTCTCAAGTCATTAACAAATATCCTTTAAGTTCCCTTTCTTCTAAAAGGTTCACTTTATCATATGCCACTTTCTCTACCCCTTAGAGCTGCACCCCAAATCAATCAGCTTTCATGTAACCCCGTCCTATGCACTCACGTCCCTCTACCCAAGTCCTGTTCCTTGGCCTCTGGTTCCCAGTGAATGACTCAGTTGCCATCATTCCACAATCCCATGACGAAGGCCCCAGTGTATTTTATCGTGGAACACAGAGTCGGTGCTGCAATAAAGCTGTCTTTCAAAAACATTTACATAGTGATTAATGTAATCTTAGGGAAGACTTTGAAGAGTCTTACTTGTGGCCACATTATTTAATTTTATCTTCTGTTTCCGATTTCAAATTTTATTTCCAAATTTCAGTTTAATGACTGCCTAGTTATGTAACAGAACATAAAAATTTGGTCTGCTTTAAAACAAGCCTTATCTTATATGATGTTGTTTTACAATGAATCCCTATTCTCACCTAAACTCATAAAGTCAGCTACTTCATGATAAATTATTGTCTGACACCTAGTAAATTTTAGCACTGATAAAACAAATAGAAATATAAAGAAGAAAAAGAAAAAACATGTGCCATAGAAAGAAGTGGGTTAAAAAGATGCTAACAAAAACAAGTATAATTAAAAAGAAATGAAAAGTCAATTTTCAAATAAGCACAAACATTTATTACCTGTTAAATAGAAAAACTAAAATATTTATTTTTAAAAAATTATTAGGCATTCCAAAACAAAATATGGGTTTTCATTTCCACTGCATAAATTGTAAGACATAATTATTTACACAATAATACACCATCTATCATCGCAATAAATTGATAGGAATAAAACTTCTTCTTTCAAAATTGCTTAGGTCGGAAACCCAGTGGTGTGTGTGACTGTATGTGAGAGAGTGTTTAGATGTATACAAGTGCACTCACACTTCTTTAAACCATTATCTGGGTGTTTATTTTGCATAATGAACTTTCCTCATCTGTCATCCTCTGCACTGTGGGAGAGAATAAATAGGCAGAACTAAACCTTGTCCTCCTTGCTCTTCAAGAAATGCCTGCAATTACAGCGGGAAACAGAAGATCCTCATTAGAATTAGAGAAATTCCAACCACTTTGTGGTAGAGTTCTGCTTCTCTCCCCAGGGACTGGTCTATGCTTCCTTCCTCCTTATTTACCTGGATACTTACCTTCCTAATATTGAAAGAGCTGAGTCACATTGCTCAGAAGGCTAACATTAGTGAAACTTTTAAGTGTGCCCTGGAACTCTGTGCTCATGAAGCTTTTGTTTTTGTTTTTGTTTTTGTTTTGTTCTGCTGTGGATGGTTGATGTACAGGAGCAGACTGACTATTGTGCCTTGAATTCCAGCAAGAAGAAGGTGATATGTTCTTGTTCTTTTTGAATAAAGAGTGAGTATTTTTAAAGGTTTTTTACTTCAATGTACTCCAATCTTATTCTTGATCAACTCAATGTGAGTCATTTAAATGCCATGCAACATTAATTTATATTTAGTTATTTGAAAACTTTGTCTAGTTATTTGTTCATACTGAAATCATTTGAGACCAACTGTAAACAATATTCAAATTCACTGTCATGCAACAAGAATTAATGTGTGTGCATATACATGCATTGGGGAAGGTAGGGATAAAGAGAAGATAAATTATAGCAAGCATATTAAAAATTAGCAAAGTGTGAATCTTTTTAATAACCCCCCATTTTTTTTGCCCCTAAATCAGTTTTGACCTCATCCTGACAATGAAGAAGTGTTTTTTAAGCAATGACGTGGCTCAGTGAAGTAGTGTATATATTTTCACATACTGCTTTAAAAAATTAGTACTTTTCAGTGTATCTGATCCATCTGCTTCTTTAGGCTCATGTTTCAGAGGAAGTGCCATGTAATTTTACATAGTGATGTTTACAACCTGAGTCCTTAAAGCTGTGTTTAAAACAGATTTTAAGGGACCGAGTCCTGATTAAAACAGTTAGCCTGTTCACATCTTCCCTATTTACTGTGGATTATGGGAAGGGAAGTTGGGGTTAAATCAGCAGGTCTTCCTGCTTCCCCAGAGGTTAACCTGGCAGTTGGTTTGGCACCCACAGGAGGCCTGACAGGTAGCAGGATTTGTCTAAGCAGGCTGCCTGAGAGCCAACACGGAAAACTGAATGCTCTGGATTAGTTCTGGATTATGTTGTCAGAGTGAAGGCTGATGGACAAACTGCAAAGGAATAAAATGCAATCTGTTTGGGGAGAGAGGCAGCGTGCATAGCTTTCATTTCTCAAGAAATGACAAGAAAAATCATTAATAATTTATAAATCTACGTCCATTAACGTTTCTCTTTGTTATCCCAAGACAGCCTTTTTAACATGAGTTTGCCACTGTCCTATATCTCTTCCTTCTAGTGACAGATGGCAAGATAGATATGAAATTGGATTCATAAAATAATACCCCCACTTCTAGGGAAGACAGACAGTATTCTCCTAACACTACTTTGTCTCCACCACGGTCTCTCCAACCCTCCCCCAAGATGAAAGGAAACTTCCGACACTGGTGAGGTAGCCAAATAACATGTGTTTGCTTCCTTCCCTCTGTAATAAATTTAAGACAATGATAAGATTTAATGAAATTTAAAGCCAAAAAGAAGAAAGTAATCATGATAGTATTAATACCTTTATTATGATAAAATGTGATGTGTTTTTCCCCCCACAAAAAGACCTGAGTATCAGTTCAAAACTAAAAATAATCTCACTAGAAAGGGTTTACATTTGTCAAAAAAAAAAAGAGAGATACTAAAACTCTTAAAGAAGAGCTGTGAAATAAATGTGGTGACACAATTTCCCTTTATGAACAAATCCAACATTCTACAATAATTTAAGTTTTTGCTTTTTTCTTATAAGTCTCATAATCTTATAAGTCTCATAATAGTCTACTGTAGCATTTCTTAAAGTTAAATCACCTTATCATCAGAAGAAAACTCTCTGCTTAGACTCACTTAAAACTAAGAAATATATTTAAATGTTTGTAAAATATGAAAAATTAGAATATTCAGATATGTGGGCTTATACTTGAATTGTTATTATGACTTTACAATAATTTCAAAAATAGATTTTTATGGGCTCAAAGGCTAAAACTCATAAACTTAACAGTAACATAACAGGATTCTTATTTACACTCTCTTCTATGATTTTAATAACAAATTCTCTCTTTTCCTAAGGAGAAAATTTTGGTTTCTTCTCCACCAAAAAGGAATATAAATTAAGTCTCAGTTCCTCAGGATAAACTCAGGCAGGGCAGTTTTGTGTGTATCATTACAAAAAGAAAGAATCCACAGTCCCAAATCTCATTTTTTAGCTTGAGAAGAATTCTATCTTTAGTTTCTATTGCTTTGATACCTCACTGCATCTGCCCCAGAATAGGCAGTTAATAAATATTTAATGAATAAGTAAATAAATCAATAAAAACATATTTGATGCAAAAAGTATTGAATTTACTTTGGCCTGAAAAGAAGCCAAAAAATACCTAGTAGTGATTTTATTTTTCATACGATGGATGTATTGGATACTGTTAGTACATAAAGCATAAAAGAATAATAATGGCTAAAAACCATAGACTCATACTGGCTATTTTACATTATAATAAATTAAAAAGTTCTCTGTTGGCCTGAAGCAATGTAATTATTTTTTTTGCACTGGAGTTAAGTAAGCCAGTCTGTTTATACTAATACACATTCAAACCTGTGTTTCCTTTTGAGCCACTTCAACCATAGACTACTATTATTCAATGTACTACTACACAAAAGCAGTCACTGATATACTTATTTTCACTTTTAAAATAAACATCGAACTATTTAAGCATATAGATATACAACTTTTTATTACTAGTTAATAAATATTAAAAACAATTTTGATCTCTTGTTTTTAATAAAAATAACCTTTATTTCATTATTCTTCAGTAATAAAAACAGCTGCATAAAGAAATAACAGGGTTTTTTTCTTTCATAAATGTCCTCAAATGAATTCTGCTTTACTATAAGGAAGTGCTTCCTGATTATTTTCATGTTGTAGTATTCAAAGGCAATAGTAATATTTTTTGGACACTAGTTTAACGGACAAAGCTGCCCTTTGCTGGGAGTGCACCCTGCTTTCCCAGGGATGAAGACATTAATCTTCCCTCACACCTTTAAATCATGGGCAATGGTCCTCTGTGCCAAAGCACCTGGGTAGAAAGTTCCATAGTGCCGGACTTGTTTATTTTTTTAATCTCCAGGCAAGCATACCAGTCATGAGTTTAGTGGTAAAAATAGAGAGACTTCTTTTTTCCTTGTTTCTGGGGAAATATAAGCAATAATTGAAGCTAAAATAAGTTTATTCATTTTAAATAGTAAAATGATGAAAATAACCCCATGAATAATGTAACTACTTAGAAAACATTTTTAAATAAAAAGGAGTCTTACAAAAACATCATCCTCAGAGGATGCTTATGTAATAAGATAATTTATCTAACTGCCATTCACGCTGCGCGCATGGAAGGGACAGCGTAAAGCAGACAAGTGAGCTGTGGTGCGGTGTCACATAGAAACTCCGAATATTTACAACTTTAAGTGCATCAAAAAGAAGCAGGACAGGGAGAGATTTTTACAGATATTATGTGTGTGATAGTGAAGTCATTCCTATAAAGCCACCTACAGTGTAGAATTTTGCACTGACCACTGACCTCTCCTATTTTCTCAAAGGTAAAAATACTGCTAAATATTTTATGCTAAAGAATTGTCTTGTTCATAACTATGAGGATCCATATATGACGTAGGCTTGGATAAACTATAAGTATTCTATGAAAAAAGGTAGAGGGATGGGAAGAGAAACCATAGCCATGATGCATTTAACGCGTTTCTAATCACTGTTTCCTGATGGAGTGAAGGCCTTACATTACTTCATTACTCCTCTTTTCCAAGACGGCGGTTTTCCTGATTGCTTAGTTTTATAGTTTTTGTCACAGATTATCTCGTTATTTTGCATCTTTGCAAGCATAAATCAGAACATTAAATTGTAGACAGAGATATTTCAATGGTTGTGAAATCTCACTATAAGTCAAAGCAATTCAAGAATTACATGTCTTTTTATGTTCAGTGTCCACTCTAGCAATACAAGGATGAAAAATGACTATTGGGTTTAGAAAATTAAAATATATATGTCACCTTAATAAAAAAAATACCTTCAATTTAGTGGCTAAAAGTTAGATTACATTTCAGAGAACTGAAAAATTAAATCAAAATAGTGCAAATTACTCTTTTGTAAAATTTTGAAGAGAAAGAGAGAAGAAAAATTAATAATAACTAGAGAGACGCCAGGGTTAAGGAACATTTTATTAGAATGGGTGAGATCTGAGTATCCCTATATGCTCATGAGAAGGAGCCATTAGAGAGGGTGAGCAGGAGATGGGAACATAGCCCTGAAGAGGGGAGTACAGTACAGCAAAATGAGGAGATTATGGAATCAAGGAACAGGGTAGATGGATACCTCTTCTGCCTTAAAGGAAAACAGTTTTGAGAATAGTCTGAGTGTAGACAGCCTACAGGTAGAAGGACACATTATGAAGAGAGTTTACAGCATAGTTCTGATGGCACAGTTTTCTCAATATATCAAGAGATCACCAACTGACAAGAGGAAAATGTTGACTAGGTCACATGAGAAATGTGACAACTGTTTAAATCATTCATTGAAAAGATTGGGAAAAGATGTTAAAAAGTGATGTTAAAAAGTTACAATGACTGCCTTGACCTCAGTGGTTCAGTTGGTTGGGTGTCATCACACAAAGTGAAAGGTCATCGGTTCATTCCTGGTCAGAGCACATGCCCGGGTTGCTGGTTGGTCTCCCGTCAGTGTGTGTGCAAGAGGCAAGCAATCAATGTTTCTCACATCTATATATCTTTCCCTCTCTTTTGTCCTTCCTTCCCTTTCTTCTCTCTAAAAATATACAAATAAAATATTTTTTTAATATTACAATGACTGGTCAAATTGGGAACCATATTTTTCTAATGGTCAGTGTCTAAATTTGTGTGATTATTGGTAAGTTTTCCTGCCTGAGTATGGGAGCAGATACAGAAGATTTGGGGCACAGGATTTTGTAAGTAGCAGAAGAATAAGCAAACACAGGAATCAAGGATGTCAAGACCAGTGTAATTCAGGAACCCTGTCACAGAGTCCAGCCTGGTGAAAAGAAAGTGAGAAGAAGATGAACCCAAAGACAGGGCAAAGCGACATGGATCCAGCCCCTTAGCACAAACAGTAAGAACTTTTTAAATTAAGTAGTAAGTGAGATGGCCATTGGTTTAGGAGTACTAAGAATAAAATACTAGGAACATTGGCATGCAAGAAATGAGCAAGAACATTTTTGCTTCTAACTGGTAGTAGTAGAGGAAAAAACTTTAACTTTCAAAATATTATATAATATAAAGTCTGATGAATGCATCTAGATATACTTTCCAAAATTTTCACAACAGGAATTTTGAAATGATCACATGGAAGACTACAAGTGATATTAAAATCATTTTCTGTACAATTCTATAATTAAAATTATTTAGTCCCTGGATAGGCCATTAAGAGGTTGTAACTATGTGAAAACACCACCACCAAGACATGCACTTGAGGCCCTCACCAGGTAGCTCAGTTGGCTGGAGCATCTCTCAATCCATCATGGTTTTGGGTTCAATCGCCTATCAGGGCACTACAAGAATCAACCAAGGAATGCATAAATAAGTGGAACAAGTAATCAGTATTTCTCTATAAAAAAAAACAGGTAGATTTTTTAAAAAACAGACATGCACTTGAGGTAAAGGAATTTATTCTTTGAAGGTAAGTGTTTTCAGAGCTTCCTTGGAATTTCCCGCCAAAAACAAGAAATGAAAATATGAGCCCCACACATCCAAATCCACTTCTGCACCCACCTTTGAAAATGCTCATGATTTTACCAAGGCAGCGTACAGTGAGTCTGCAAAACCAAAGAGAGACGTTGGACACTTCAGGAACTCACAAGCATAGAAGACAACTCTGTTCGTGACTTTTGGGTGGGGCTGTTCAGGGTGTCCAAGGACAGAGTAAAATTGGAAACACAGGAACTATGGGGAGTAGAATGTGTAATGACATGGTGTGTGCATCTGGAGACCAAAGTCATTACGGTGATTCTCAGCTCCCTTGACATGAGGATCTTTCTCCACAGAAGGAATCAAATCAAGTAGAATAAGGAGCTGGTTTAGGTTCGGATTTATCCACTCAGAAAGCTTTTGACTATGATATAAACAGTTTATCAGATCAACAACTAGATGTTTACACAGTTAAAGTGGTCAAATCATCCACAAATAATTATGTTTCATTTATGGGTGAGATCATATGGTATTTGTCTTTCACTGCCTTGCTTATTTCACTTAGGATAATGCTCTCCAGTTCCATCCATGCCATCGTGAAAGGTAGCAGCTCCTTCTTTCTTTCTGCTGCGACGTATTTCATTGTATAAATATACCACAGTTTTTTGATCCACTCATTTACTGGTGGGCACTTAGGCTGATTCCAGCACTTGGCTATTATAAATATCGCTGCTATGAACATTGGGGTGCATAGGTTGTTTTGAATTGGTGTTTCGGGATTCTTAGAGCATAATCTCAGCAGTAGGATCACTGGAACCCTTTATTGGGGTGTCCAGCCTGCGATCCACAGGTGCCGTGCAGTCCAGAATGGCTGTTAATGTGGCCCAACACAAAATCATAAATTTACTTAAAACATTATGAGATGTTTTTCTGTTATTACATGTTGCAATGTACTTAATGTGTGGCCCAACACAACTCTTCTTCCAGTGTGGTGTAGAGACACCAAAAGGTTGGACACCCCTGCAAAGAAGGAAGCATTGCCTGAAATGAAAATTTAAAAAGATGAAAACCAAAACATCCCTGAACAGTCCATGAAAATCACAAAGCCAAAAAGAATTCATCCCTCTTTCAAAGAAGCAACTTTAAAAGCCTATGAGAAGCAAATGGCAGAACTGAAAAGAGATGATCCTGACTGGAAGTACTCATGTATAAATGATACATTAAAGCTAATTGTGTTTTAACATTGGGTGATGCTTCTTTAGAGCATGTTCTGTGCTTATTCATGGAAGAAATAATTTATTGGCAAGAAGTCTCCATGTTTATTCTGAGATGGATTTTATTTTACTCAGGTCTCCCAACAAATTGAGATTGATGATTTAAAATCAAAGTGTATTCAGACAGCTCATAGTGAAATGAACCCTACACTCTGTGCATCAAAATTTCTCTGTGAAAATTATACATAAACCCCCTTTCATATTAACCAGCTTTGTGGCATCAGTCACCCAGGAAAGGATGATTGAAATCAAAGAGCTGCCTGGAATTCTATTCCTTGGTGCTATTAGCTTTACAGCACTAGGGAGAAAGGTATAGTTCATCTTAAAGAATTAGGAAAACTGGACTCCCAGATTTCTATTTCTTGTCCCACCAAATCTACACGTTGGGTCCTGCCAGTGGGAAGAGCTGGGTCTGCCCAGCCCACCTTCATCAGTCCCATGGCCTCCCTTACTATCTACTGATGCAGCTGAGGGAGTGCAGTAGAGCCAAAAGCCTAGGCCGTGCCTGCGTAGTCACAATTAATTCTACTGCTCAGTAAGGTTAGAGTGAAGAAGTTTCCTCCTGAAGAGTAAAGCAGAAGTCTACTGCCCATTATGGAAATGAAAGGGATACCTTACCTGAAATTTTACTTGATTTCTTGCAAGAACAATTTAGAATTATACTCTTTTGAAAAGTAGCTGCATATAAATAAAAAATATGTTGACTTTTCATTTCTTGGCCAAATCTTATCTACATTTACCTCCACCCCTTACCATTTATTTTATTTGCATACTTATCACTTTATATCTTCTGGATAGTTTGATATAACCTCAAATTAATGAAGTACACAGGGTCTGGCAGAAGTAACGCCTGCTTGAGGGTGGTTGTTAGGGTAATAATATGGGTGTAATAATTCATACTTTAATTTGAACTTTTCAGCTAAAACATCATATGGTGTGCTTGATTGTGATATTGTTATGTTACAGAATTACATGCTTATGATTTTGTAATAAAAGATTTTATAATTAAAAAGTGGCATTATCTATGCCAGACCCTGTATATTGTTAATGTTTTCCTCTATTATGACATTGCCATATTTAAAATATTTACCTAATATTTCAAAAAGATATATATTTATATCATCAAATATTACTTGCTATTATGAAATAATATAATGTCTGCAGCCAGTAAATGATTATGGTTTCTCTTTGCCTTGATCAAAGTTGTGATAGCTCTTCAAAACTGTCCATTTTCTGGTTGATATAAGTGAGTAATTGAATAATCAAATACCTTTATTTGTAAACTATTGTAGGTGCTAAGACAATTGAAATGACAATTAGGGTTCTCTGCTCCAAAAATATGTCCATATAAAACTGCACATTTTGTGTAATTTAGTTAAAGAACAATATAACTGAAGGGGCTCTTGGATGCATTGGCTGTGTTTTTTTTTTAGGGTAGAATTTTCAAAATTTTACATAAATACAGTTTATGTCAGAATTTTAAAAAATGGTAAATGAGCAAGAAGTCAACAGGCTCTCAGTGAGACACATATTAACATCTAAACTTCCATACGCTGGCGCACCCTGAAAATTAATAATCCAAAGGAAAAAAATATTAAGATCTCTTAACACCAAAAATGCAATCATGAAATTCTGACCACCCCTACTATGTAAAATGAAACCTTCAAATCATGGACTTAGTTCAATTTGAAAAATGTTTACTGAAGAAACACTATTTTAGAGACTAAAGAAAGTGTTGGGAGGCATACAGATTTGAAAAAGAAGAAGTTTACTTTAACCATAGCAATCTCTGGCTCTAATATATAACAAAAGGCAATAAATATTTCTGGGAGTGAATCATAAAAGAAAAGGACCGACTTAGGAAAACATACACAGACACTGTGTGAAAACACTATTTTCCTTCTTGTCACTATTTCCAAAGGAGACTTGGCAAAGCAACACAGAAACAAGTTTGGGAATTGAAATAATGCAGTGCTTATACATGAATTGATCTGTAAGTTTAACACTCTTTCAAAGGCATATAATCCAAGCCAGGTTTTCAAAGACCCAAGTAAAAGAAAGAAACTCTGT
>PVKM010002427.1:0-29863 GCA_004027735.1 Carollia perspicillata | reverse complement strand
ACGCCCCTGGTTTTATTTTGTCGGTGAGTTTATTTTGTTCGTTAGATTCCACCTGCAAGTGCCGACTGGATGTTAGGGGTAATCACCATGATCATCAGGACATGCAGAAGCAATACACAGTACAAGTGATAAGTTACACAATCATTATTCTTTTACACCCTTTCTATCACCGCACATCTTAACAAGACCGTACATACCCTATTACCTTGCCCTGATTTACCGCTCTTCATGGCACTTCCTAGTACCTGACATTACTCATGAGGTTAGAGATTTTATCTGTCTCGTCTTTACTGCTGAACCTTCAGAACCTAAAAGAGGATGGGCCAGTGAACGAGTGAATGAAAACTAGCCCCGTGCTCCACTGAGACTATATATAAACATATTTATCTTCGGTTACTGCACTGCCTCCCTTAATTGTTTTTAACTAATGACCTTGATTTCCTTTTGTTTTATTTCTTTCTACAAGCATGGATTAGAACTTTCACTTCCAGAAAATAGAATAGAAGAAAATAATTGACAAAAAAACAGGTCAGAGCTGCAGACATAATTGAGAGCAACATGCAACCTGTAGCAGGGAGTTGCTTGTATAATTTTTGTTATATTCTTCAAAATATTTTTATGACATAAACTTTGCCATTCTAACCATTTTACGTGGACAGTTCAATGGCATTAAGTCTGCTCACACTGTTGTGCGGCCATCAGTTGCCCATCTCCCTAACATTTTTATTTATTGTTCCAAACTGAGACTCTGTCCCCAGTTAGTGACGCCGCAGCTCCGCCCCTCCCCAGCCCTTGGTGCAACTCTCTCTTTTTCTATGGATTTCACTCTTCCAGACATTTCATATAAATGGAATCTCACATCTGTCTTTGTGTCTGGCTTATTTCACGTAGCACAGTGTTTTTAAGGTTCATTTATGTTGTAGCATGTGCCACTACTTTATTTCTTTTAAGAGAATTTACTAATGAAATTTTACATAAATAAATAATGGTGAAATAACTTGTAAGTGTATGAAGCAACATATCCTCGGGTGAGATGACGGAGGCACCAGAGGACTCTGTGTATGCAGAAACGGCACAGAGAGCGATGAGATCCCCACAGGTATGGTCAATTGATGGGAACACCTAGGGACCCACTTCAAAGGCCCCTGGAGCTGCAGTAGTGAGCAAGCGCCTTAAACTACATTTTCATTTAGGGGAGGGGAAAAAAAGAAGTGAAACTGCCAATTTATGCTGAAAGACATTAAGACCTATACTACCAGTGTCAACCATTGTATGTTAGTAATAAATAAGAAAGAATAAGTAATAAAGAATAAGTAATAATAAAGAATAAGTAACAAATAATAAAGAATAAGTAATAAATAATAAATAAAAAAGAAGTTAAACTGCCAATTTAGGCTGAAAGAGATTAACACCTATACTACCAATGTCAACCACTTGTATGTCAAAACTGTCATACAAATGCCATCATCAGAATTAACTTTAAAAGTAATAAATACTACTTTCAAAAATGCAAATAGTTGAGAGATTAGAAAAAGTCCACTGTAAGTCCAGTCCTTAGAAATAACCACTGGGTTTCAACAATCAAACATCTCCATGTGGAACACAGATATGTTACCATTTTCCCCAGATTCTGTGACACACTGTGGATTCTCCTTATAGGAATGACTCCCAGGGGAGGAGAGTTTTGGTTGATGTTACAACCGAGCTAAGAAAACCATTGTCAATATTTCTTAGAAGCACATTTTTAAAAGATATAAATATCCTAATGCATTCAATGGCATTTTCTATAGGAAGCAATATGCTAATTTATGTGGAATATGAGAAACAATAAATTAATGAGCTAAATCAACCACTCATTCATTATTGCTTCTTCCTAAAAGTAGATAATTCCTGTCATCACATTTAAAATTGTTTCATTTGTCCACTCATTATGGACTACTTTATAGATAATCATGCAAAGATGTCTAAAATTGCAACTGGAAAGTAACAGAAGGCAAAGGTTCCTAGTCCTTTCAATCCAACCCTCTCAATCCAGGCCTTTCCTGAACACCCAATTACTGGAGCTAGCACAGAACTAGAAACTGAGAACAAAAAGCTAAGTAAAACATAGTCTCTGTTATTTACCTATGCACTGAACATTTATTTGCTAATATATTGTGTTATTTACCCTTAGCATATAGTTTACCAAACATACCAACATGTATTCATCTCAGTGTTTAAGACATTCTCAATTTAAATGTTTATAAAAGAAAAAGTTACATGTGCTCAAAGTAATTTCCTCCTGTATGAATTCCCTATCATTGATTTCATGTCCATGAAGAAGAGCAAAAATTTCTTGAACCAGGAGATGTCTAGCAGAAAGGTGTAACTTATGGTTTTGTTGGTTTGTTGAGGATAATGCTATGCACAGAAGTGTGGTTGATTGATGGGCTTCCCTATGAAAACTAAGAATCCCACTAGCTATAAGGTATCACACAAAAATTTCCTCTGTCTGCTCACAGGTAGACATTGCCCTGGAAACAGGGTGAGGTGGTGGAGGAGCAGCCCTGTGCCTGAGCCCATCTCTGTCTCCAGTAACCAGTTTTCCTGAGTCCGGCAGAAATGCTTGAAAGCAGTTGAAAAAATGTAGAAATGAAATGTTGGGAATACCACAAAGTTCATTTTTTGTTCTACTGGCCAAAAATTGATAGTTAAGGTCAAGAGAATAAATGAGCTTACTAAAGGAGATGCAAGTGGACCTAAATCCAAATAAGTAGGAGAATATAAACAAAAGAGGATTGAGGAAAGGAAAGAAAGTAGGAAGAGTCACCAAGATATGAAGAGAATTGGAATAATAATGCACCAGGAAACTGAAGGAAGGGAGTTTTTAAAAAGAGACACAACTCGAGAATCTCAAGTTCGTGGACAGTCGAGGAAATATGAACAGAAAAAGTAAATTTGCTTTTATTACAGTTATTGGTTTTTATTGTGTGTAACTAGCACAGGTGTCTGAAACATTTATCCAATGAATTCAGTTAAATTTAATAATATGAATAATATATAGGAAACAAGTTCTTGCAGGAAAAACTGAAATTTTCTGTTCATTGGCACACTAGTAAATTTTGTGCTTTGTACAAAAGTAGAACATCATGCGAGTTCTTACAAATTACAACTCTGTGCTTGTCTGCTCTTTTTTTACTGTAAGCACTAATCATTTCGTGGGTACAGTTACAAGCATTGACAGAAAGATTACAATCTTTTTTACCCATTAATTTGTTTTTGACCTGCTGAAAAGCAAGAGTAGCTAAGATTCTTTTTATCTACAAAAACATGTGAAGTATAAGCTACCATATCTGCCACATTCAATGGATTGGACTAATGGGATCAATGACAAAATAGCAATTACTTCTGTTATTTTTTCTTTTCTTTCTGAGCTTCTATTTATGAAAAACAATGAAGATTGGTTCAATGTGCTAAATATTTGCAGAGATAAAATTGCAGAGCCATGTAAACTCCAAAAGGGGTTTTGAGTTACCCATAAATGAAAACACCACTGAACAAGGAAAGGAAATGAGTAATGATGCAGAAAGAATAGAAGGCAAGAAATTGCTGAAAGCATCGTCTCTGCCACCCCCTATTCATAGCGAATCAAAACCTCAGGAAATAAATCTTTTTGAAGTAATTTATGTACATATGTACACATATAGAGTGAGGCACAAGTAGGGTTACAGTTGTTCATATGGAAAATAATACTATAATTAATAAATAATACATATAAGAATAAACTCTGTGTTTTGCATACTCACAACTCTAAACCTACTTTTGCCTTACCCCGTATATTGAACTACCAACATAAGCCATTGTATCTATTGCCTAATATATACAGGCTTAATTGATGATTGGAATTTTCTACCTTTAGGAAAAAGCAGTAAAAAATAAACACATGATTTGGCTTATATATTTTATTATTTCTCATATTTTAAGGTAACATATTGCTTTCTATTAAAAAACTCACAAAATATATTAAGACATTTATTTCTTTTTAAAATGTACTTCCTTTAAGAAATATTGGCAATGATTTTCTTTGATTGGTCATATAACATGACCTCAAGTTCTTCTCCAGAAGCCACTTATATAAAGAGAATGCACAGTGTTAGCAGAATTTGGGAAAAATTACACTGTATGTGTGCTCCACATAAAGATTTTTAATTGTTGAAACTCAGGAAAATGCTCTAATGGTAGAAATATTAGAGACTGGTTCACATTTGATGTCATAAAGTCTTGACCTATAATCCTTCAAAACCCCCTCTGAACATCATTATTATGCTCCACATAAGACTGGCCCAGCCTGAGATAGTCTTCTTTCACATACTCAGATATATGGACTTTCTACTAATTTATAAATGCATGGAGTGGAGTTTCTTGTATGTGTCTGCCATTCAAGTATTTGGTGCACTTGAAAAGAATAGGAAAATTAGAATCCAGACAATCGGGAACTGTATTAAAGGAAGATATGGTCAATTCACAAGTGTATGCCTCACTCTCCAATAATTGCAGGTTATGCTTTTCTTTCTTAATTTTTATATTTTTAAAAATCCATTTTGATCATCTATGTATTTCATCTGTTATGCAACTTCATCCTTAATTGCCAAAGTAATTGAGGGTTAATTATGGACTGGAATTTTATGTATCATGCAGTTAGCCCACTAAGAAAAAGAAGTCACATGCCATTATCTCTACCCACTAATAGTAAAAAATTCTTCATTAATTCTCAGAAAACTATAACCAAACCAGCAAAAAGAAAATTAAGCAACAAGGAAAATTTTTCTTACCTTCAAGTCTTTACATTTAAAAGCAAATTGTCTGACAATTATACGCTGTTCACAAATGACATATTTGTACTTAAAATAAGAATGTCTTAAGTACTTCCAGATAACTTGTTTTACTAGTAAACTGAAACATTTATTTGACAATTAGAAGCTGGACATTTCTAGAATGTCTTTTGAATATGTTTTCCCCTTGCCTGGTTCTGAACCACAGAGGCAGTCCAGCTAGCTAAGGAAACAGCATTACCATTGGCCCTTTTGTGCGCCAGTCATTGTAGGTCATCTAAGCACTGCCCAGAAATGTCTCAATTGAAAAAAGCTCAGGAGGTTAATTTTGTCATTACTGGGTTGACATGAGGCATATTGCCGCCTTCAAGGCAACATGTTACTTGTAATCTTTTAATACCAAATGTAGTTAATCCAACAGAAAGATTAATCGCATTAGTTACACACATATATGCATGAAGGTTATTTGTTTTAGAGATACTTTTAATCGAAGAAAAACCTTTGGTTATAATAGGAAATTTTTTAAAATCATCCTTTCTCCAGCAGTATTTATCTTTATACAAAGAGACATTTATTCTTTTCATTGATCTGCAGTCAAGACTAATGTAAAAGAAAGGATAGTGGTCTTATAATTACTGAAACAATGACCATTTAGGAAAGCTGTTTATGAGGAAATGATGTCTGACTGAAATGTTTTTAATAAAATATCTCATTCTTAGGCTTATTATTTCAATATAATTTTACTTACTTTCTTAAAATACATAATGAGTCCTGCAAAGAAACTCAGTAGTTTTCTGTTAGTTCACATCTATGTGTCTCTAGGCATATATTCAAATATTGTAACAAAGAATATGAACTAGAGTGATTTTTAGAAAATTATTATTATATCATTCTGTTTCTTTCAGTTATAAAAATTGACATCAGGCACATCGTCCTTTTTTTCCTTCTATATTTTTTTTAAAACTAAGAAGTAGATTTTAGGGGTTAAGAGGTGTAAATATATTGATCTAAGGGGCATAAATCAGCTAACAGGAGTGATTGAAGTGGACAAATGCCTTTTTCCCTAAGTTTGTTAGATAAGAACTATCTGGTAGTTTAAATTCCCAGGTGTCATTCTGGGTAGTCTATTACAGGCCCCCACAGATGGCAGGAAAGAGTTCATGCCCTGTTTCATCAAATATCCAATGACATTCTCCAAGGGTCACGCCAGTTATGGGGATTTCACAGCCAATGTTTGATAGCATTGCATCACAGAATTTTAGACATCTTCAAATACTTGTTTTCTGGTATTCTTTTTTAGTAAAAAATCATAGGTAAAAGGATCTAGAAATATTTTCGTATAACTAGCCTTTTGAATTAATTAACAGAGTAATATCAAATCTTTCATGTGGAGAACAAATGAACAATGTCAGTATCAGACACTTCTAAGAGGATGTTTGACTCAATTTGGAAGGTCACAGCCCCGAATGACAACCTTACAGTGTCAAGGTTCAGACAAGCTATGCTGAAGAATTATGCCAAAGAATTCTCTGTTTCACACTTAAAACAATATAATATTTTTCTCATAATGAATATTAAGAACAAAGAAAAAACACATTCAATGTGCTAAAAATTAGCCAAGTATATGATAAACATAAAATGAAAGCAAGTATTTTCAGTAAAGAGTACCATAAAAAATCACAAATGAAACCAAAAAATAATTTAAGTTCCAAGTGTTAACTTTTTTCTACTTTGTTCTCAAATCCTAAAAATCTTACATGTCTCTCATGTCATTTCAAACAATAGATATATAAAGAAAAGTTAAGCTTCTTCCTTTTCTCTAATCTCACCCATGCAAAGCACCCAATAGTATATAACCTTCTCACTTCTTTCCATGTTAATTGAAATATTTTTTTAAATAAATACACTTTCATTTATAGTTTTCTCTTAACTTCCATTTTAAAAATGTACAAATATAAAAACAGATTATCTTCAAGATTTAAAATATGAAAATATGCATTGTTTTCTATTTGTATATTTATACTTTAATGACTGTTTTATCAACTACCGTTCTCATAAAAACATATACATCTAATGCATTTTTTAACAATCTGATAAGAAACTACCCAGCCCTGAGAAAAATACTGCCTAATCACTATTAAATCAATCACTAATTTCTTACTTTTATAGTCAACAAAAAATACAAGATGAAGTTCCTAACAATCCATTCTAATCTAATTTTTAAGAGGAAAAAAAGACAAACAGCATAGAAATGACATCATCATCAGTGGTGTAGTCGGGTGGTTGAGAAGATGGATTCAGGAGTTGGGAAAATTTGGTTAGGAGCCAGGACTTTGTCATCTCCCAGCAGGTTAACATCTAGAAATTTTCTTATTTTCTCTGTGCCTGTTTCCTTATCTGTAAAGGTGCTTTTTTGGATAAATAAATGAGATAAGGAAAGCAAAGCACTTAATGGATTGCTCGATACTTCGTAAGTGTTTGATAAATTTTAGCTAGTATTACTGCCACCATTATTTAGATAGTCCATAAGAAATAAATAAGTTGTGAGATAAAAGTGAGAACTTCAAAGCTATGAAGTGTATAAACTGGAGACATCTGGGAAAGCTTCATAAAGATGAGTGTTTTCTTCATTAGATTCCACATAGGAGTAAAATCATATGGTATTTGTCTTTTTCTATCTTATTTCATTTAGCATAATATTCCCCAGGTCCACCCATGCTGTCACAAAAGGTAAAATTTTCTTTGCTTTTACAGCCAAGTAGTATTCCATTGTGTATATGTACCATAATTGTTTTATCCACTCACATCCTGAAGAACATTTGGACTGCTTCCATATCTTAGTGATTGTAAATAATGCTGCAATGAACATAGGGGTGCTTATGTTCTTTCAAATTAGTATTTTGAGTTCCTTTGGATATATTCCCAGATGTGGAATCATTGAGTCAAAAGGCTCATTTAATTTTTAATTTTTACTTTTTAATTTTTGATGTATTTCCATACTGCTTCCCATAGTGGCTGCACCAATCTGAATTCCCACCAACAGTGCACAAGGGTTCCACTTTTTGTTGATTTATTGATGATAGCCATTATGAGATGTGTAAGGTGATATCTCATTGTGGTTTTAATTTGCATCTCTCTGATGGTTAGTGATGTTGAGCATCTTTTCATGTCTATTAGCCACCTGTGTCTCCTCTTTGGAGGACTGTCTAGTCCTTCAGGTCCTACCCATTTTTAAATTTTTTTTTGGTGTTGAGTTTTATAATTTCTTTATAAATTGTGGATATTAATCCTTTAACAGATGTGTTGGCGAATATGTTCTCTCATTCCGTGGATCACCTTTTAATTTTGTTGATGGTCTCCTTTGATGTGCAAAAACTTTTTAGTTTGATGTAGTCCTATTTCTTCATTTTTTTATTTTATTTCCCTTGCCTAAACAAACTGAACTAACCAGCACAATAGAGACAGACTCATAGATAGAGAACTAGATGACAGCTCTGGTTGGGGGTGAGTGGATAAGGGATGGAGAGATTGAGCAAAATGGGAAAAGGACTCATGGACAGGACAACACTGAGGTGATTGTGGGGGGTTGTGATAAGGAGGATAACTGGTCATGGAAAAACTATAATAAAAAAATAAAAAATGTAAAAAGACAAGTTATGAGATGGATCCCACTGGACACCTGTGAGTAATATTTCACAGAATTAATGTCTCACTGCCCACAGGTTTCATGATCACTGAATGTGTGGGTCACGCAGTCAACAAAGGGATGCAGGGGACGGAGGCAGGTACGCACAGGTAAGATTTTGTGTAAATTCATGGAAGAGACTGTATGTAGACTTTTGATTACACCTATATGGGATGTTAGGGTTGGAGAGAACTTTATGACTTCAGTAGTTCTATTTCACCTGGAAGTAAATGAAGGCTAGAGGACACAAGCTGGCAGCGGCCCAGCCAAGAGCAGGGTTTAGGCTCCTGTCTCCCAGCTTATCTCCCTCTGCTCTGTTCTGCCTGCTATATCAAGGAACTAACGTGATGGCATTGACATTTTACTAAAACTGATTTAGCAGCCCCTGGCCAGTGTGGCTCAGTTGGATGGAGTATCATTCCATGAACCCAAATGCTGCAGGTCCACTTTCCGGTCAGGACACAGGTTGGAGGTTCAGTCCCCAGTCAGGGAGCATGTGAGAGACAACCAATCAACGTTTCTTTCTCATACATTGATGTGTCTCTCCCTCTCTCTCTCTCTCTCACTCCCTTCCTCCTCTCTAAAATCAATAAGCGTGTCCTCATGTGAGGTTTTAAAAATATGATTTAGTAGCTGCATGTAGGCTGAATTAAAGGAGGAAAGCCTGGGGAAGAGGTGTGGAGGTAAAGGCCATCGTAGTAATCCAGTCATGAGGTGATGAGGCCTCAATTGAGAAAGTGGAAATAGAATGGGAAAGGAAAGAGTAAATCCGAAATGATACCCAAATTACAAATTGTGGAAGTTGCTAATATGGCTCAGTCTTATGTAACTAAACATTATCTTTTACAATTTTTTGTCTTAAAAAAAGTAAGCCATAGCATCAGAAAGTTATACAAAGCTCCCTATAACACTGCTACTTTTCTGTACTTTATCCACAGGCCCCCAACTCACCATTATCCCTCCCAGCCACTGAGCAGGCTGGCTCATCTTCACTCCAACCAACATCACTGTCTCCATATGGCATCTAAATAAATGTGGCATTGAAAAATATGTGCTAATTGGAGAACTTTAATTTCTACAGAATTTTATTTCAATTTTCCCCTCTGAATAGGCATTTCAGTTGTATGTATAACTAAGAAGATATCCCGAAGCAAACTATTTTTTCCCACAGAAAGAGAAGTGATATTTTAAGAGCTCAGACAAACTCATGGAAGGAGGTTGCAACGGCATAGGAGTATTCTTAGAGCAACTTTGGGTTGCACTAATAACTTTGGGTTGCATCATGGCAAAAAATATACGGCTTTAATTTATTTTGTGATGAAAATTGTCTTTTGTGAGCTAAAATAAATCTTTTATTGGTTGTGTCCCTTTACCTCCCATTTGTTCCATTTGTTTTCGCTTTTTTCAATAAAACTGAAATAACCATTTTTTAAAATGGCTTCAAAACCATACTTAATAGACAAAGAATAGATAGAATTATAATAGAACTAGTAGTGGCAGGCCAATAACAATTTTCATGCATCAAACTTCTAAAACATTATTGTCCACGTTGACTGTTTAATTGGCTACGTGTTTCTGGGACAATGGATGCATGTTGTCTAAGACACATGCATGGAATCACTTCTCTGAGCAGTGCACACAGGGTGTGGCAAAAGGAGGTTTACAGTTGTTTGTGTGGAAAATAATACATAATTAATAAATAATAATTAAGTATAAATTCTGTCTTTCACATACTCATAACTGTAAACCTATTTTCCCCACCCCATAGATTAAACAAGTGAATCATTTTTCTATAATGTTATACACTATCTGTTAATTTAAACCTACCTACTTCTCCTTAGAATATTTTTGGAAGTATTTAATTATTTTAGCAAGGAAATGAGGCTTCTTGCAAGCCTGTTTCTGAGAGTTAAGTTACACAATAATCAGATGGAAAATGGCCAGAGCCCTCGGAATCCATAATTTGATTTAATTGTATACTGCTTATATGACTAATTAGTGTATAAACACCCAGGTGAGAAACTCAAGGTCACAATCCCATTTCATCTTTATTTTTACCATCTTGTATTTATGCATTTAGTAAAAAATCAATTTTGAGTAGATGTTATTCTGATGCATTTTTCCTCTAACAACCTATTTGAAAATTTTTAGGTATACAGAAAAAAATGCAAGAGTAGGAAATAAGCACTCATACCCTTTACCTGGATAAACCTATTACTAACATTTCATCACATTTGCATGTTCTCTCTCATTGCACATGCATACATGTGCACAAGTATTTGAATGTGTATTATACACCTATACTCTGTAACTATATGTATGTATTTGTACATATAATATACACACATACATACACACATATATAGCATTGGGCAAAAGTAAGTTTACAGTTATCTGTATGGAGAATAATACAATAATCAATAAAACTAATACAAGAATGAACTATGTTTTGCATACTCACAACTCTGAACCTACTCTTATGCCACCCTCTGTATATGTAGGTGAATCATTTAGTGGCTACTATGATATATATATTCATAATCTTTTTCCTAAGGCTAGGACTTATCAAATGCCACAAGTAAAATAACATTTTTTACTGCCTGTCTCATGAGAACTGAACAAAGTTATTACATATATTTGTAAATGAAAGGAAACTATCTCTTTCCCAGTTATTTGTATTTAAAGTACAATCTCATTTTATTAATGTTTCACTAATTTCAGTAACTGGCCTCCTTGTTCACACTCTTGTCTCCCTCCCATTCCCCTCAAGCATATTCTCCACTCAGCAGCCTGAGAAACTGCAAAACTGGAATCAGATCATGCTCTCATCTGCTCAGAACCCTTCATGTTTCCCATCTTACTCAGAATTGAGCTTGTGCTCTTTAAGAAACCTGCACTGAGTCCCTGCACCCCTTTGGCCTCACCTCCTAATGTTTTGAAAGGACCAAGACAGCCCCAGCCTCAGGGCCTGAGCGCCTGCTGTTACCTCGGCCTGAAACATTCTTCCCTCACTATCCTCACCACTTGCTATTCCTGCCCTTTTAGATCTTGACTTGAATATTACTTTCTCAAGGCATCTTTTCCCAATCAACACTTTTAAAACTGTAAAACACACACGCACACACACCCCTTGGATGCAATCACTCCCAATTGCTTTTCTTGCTTAAGTTTTATCATAAGCACTACCAAAATCAAACATATTTTTCTTTAAATTTACCCACATGTAAGCTTCAATAAAACAGAGATACTAATCTGTTTTCTTTGCTGCTGTATTACCACTCCTGTAATGGTGCTGGGCACAAAAAAGGTGTTTTCTCTCTTTCATGTATACACACACACACACACACATACACACACACACAAATACATATGCAGAAAACAATCAAGAAATAAAGTAATATAATATAACAATCTTTGTATATATTACTCAGTTTCTTTAAGACAGCTAACAATATTAATGCCTCAATTTTACAACTATTTTGTGCTTTTCTATTACCTTCCACATATGTTAACTTATTGACTATATTAGTAATCTATTGCTGAATAACAAATTCTTGCAAACATAGTTTCTAAAAACAATAAATGTTCATCATCTCAGTCTCTGTAACGAGGCATGCAGATGCAGCTTTGTGGCTTGCTCTGGTCCGCATCTCTCCTGAGGTTGCAGTCAAGCTACCGGCCGGGTCTCCAGTCATCTCATGTTCATTAGTGGCCAGACATTTCCTTTCAGGTTTATTCATGTTATCCCTGGCTAGTCTTGGGTCTTCCTCATATGAGTCTCTCCATAAGCTGCCTGAGTGTGTCCTTAGGACATGGTAGCTGGTACTCTGAGAGAGCTAGAAAGGGCTTCCAAGATAAAATGACGTGGTCTCGGAATTAACATTTTAGTCCAGCCCACATTCCAGGGGAGGAGTTGCATAGATGTGAATGACAGAGACAGGAATGACTGGTGTCATCGAAAGCCTACATTTTGGAGCATTTTATAAATGTACAAGTTGAAACCTAGAGATGTCAACTTTTCCAAGTTTACAATTTTAAAAGTAAGATACAATAATTCTGATTCCCTGCTCAACATCTCTTGAGGATCACTGACAAATATGATAATTATTTTTTTAATGTCAAGAGATACATTTTTTGTGTGTTGCTATGGGCCAAACACTATTTTTGCATTATATATGTCATCACGTTTAAACATTTAATCCGTAAAACAGTCCTACAAGGTAGGCTTATTGTACACATTTCACAGATGGGAAAAATTAAGACTAGAGAATTACAATAATGTTCTCAGGGTTGTACAGCTGAAATGTCTAGGTTGGTGTAATGATCATATATTTCACGATATAGTCTATCCTATATGCCAGCTTTCAGTCTCCACTCAGGTTGTCTGACCTGGGCCCTAAGAATCAAATGCACCAAGCCACCTATTTGACCACCAGTCCTGCAGGCAATGTCTGCACAGAGGAATAACAGTGAGCCTACACAGGTGATCATGCTAATCACTCAGCTTTTATTAATGCAGATTCAACCGAAATCCATACTAACCTAATAACAATAATAATCACTCAGAAACAATCATCAGTAACATCACACAAGAGAATTGAGGGGTAACAAACTCCAGTCCTAAAACTCCAGATCAGGTCCAGGTCCAGGAGGCAACCAGGCCAAGCGGTCTATGTCTTGCAAGGCAGTCAGAGGGATGGGGTCACAGTGGACCTCATGGCAAGGCAGAATGTGCAGGATATCTCAAAGTGACTTGTTCTCTGGATGCATTGTCCATGGTCTAAAGCCCTCTGCTTTTATGCTTCTCTGGTTGCAAAATCTTGTTGATTTTGCACAATTTCTCATAAACACGTTCCTCTTACTTTGGATAAACACATGTGGCTTTCCTCAGTCCCAACATGCACATGTTAGATGCATCAGCTTTGGTAGGCACATATTAACTTCATATGTTCTTATAGATATGTGCTGTTTTGTGCAACCTTGATCGATACCTGTGGTTTATATCACTCTATTGCGCATGCTCTGAGAGGGTGGTGTTACCCTTCAGAAAAACACATGTTGTCTGCCATACTGTACTGTGCATGCTGAGGGATTGTATTGTTTCTCTGAGTCGTTGCTCTACGGCTCACGCACTAAACAGGGCTTCAGCCCTGCTCTCCACAGTTGGCATTCAAGCAAAGCAGTCTGGCTTGAGAAGCTGGCTTTATCACCAATACTCCATTCTACATGCCTCTTAGACATAGAAACTACATTTGACTTCAATTGATAGAAACTTATTTTCTAACTTTTGTCTTTTTCAATTTAACAGTTGTCTGATGAGGCAACTTTCATGCAACAGGAAAAATATCTCAGGTTAAAATCATACCCATTGTTGTACTGACTGCAGGGAGAAGACAATTAGAGAAGCTTGTGTCTGTGGTTGGATCTGGTCTAGATAGAACGCCTCATTGCTGACTATGATATTATCAGATAAAAATTGCTTCCCCCTTTCAAATAAATAAGAAAACCACACACAGATTGCCCTCCAGCCCTCCAGCATGAGAAATACCTTTCCTCCTCTTTCTTCTTTCAAGCTCATGAAAGTTCCCCATTCAAAAGGCAATAAGTCACTTCAGAGAATGCATTTTATAAAGGATGATTACCCTTCTTGAGTAGTGACACACTTAAGGCAGCCATGCAGGAATCCCCAGAAATGTTGTGCCTGGAGTGTCTTATCGCTTAATGAGAGCTGGCACTGAGCCACTGCTTCTCAGCCTTGAACCAGTGCAAGATCACTGGAGGGAGGCACGGGTATTACAAGTGTTATTTCAGGAAGATATAAAGTAATGGCACAATGCCACTCTGAAGAATACAAAGCCAAACACACCTACTACCACAATAAAATGTCGAGTGCCTGGCTTTATTGTAGTTGGAGATTAAACCTATTATTGTACCCATGGTCAGGATTTAATGTCTAGGTTGGTGTACCCATGATCTCTGTTATTCTAGAAGACTTTATAATCCTTATTCACAGGGCCGTTTTAACAATAAACATAACTTCCTCCAAAAGTGTTCATTGAACAGAAGGAGGAAGCCATCATTATATAAACACATTATCTTACTTCTCTGAATAGCTTATTTTTTTAAAAATAGTACTACAGTTTTTTCAAAGACCAAATGGCTAGTTCACAACAACTAGATGATAAAATTCTGTAGCTCCAACTAACTCTTTCCTAGCTTCCACATCTGTTCAACAGGCTTCCAGAGAAGTTTTACAAGCACTAGCAAATCCTTACAGTATATAGCTAATTTTACTTCTTTGTATTTCTGATATTAGTAATTTCTTATTTCAACTGAGAGAGGGGCCACAACGCCCTGCTAGCCATACATCCTTTGTCATTTCCTCAATATTCGGTTCCTGCTTCGCCTTCTTTGCTTCTTGTAGTAGAATTCCCTCATCATCTCAATCCCTTCTAGAACTAAATTTCTTGCCCCAAATTCTGCCTTTTCCATGCGTTTGTCCTAAAAACTACTCAGAATTCCATCAATTACCTATCTTTCACTTTCTTAAAGAGATGTCGTAAGTCTCAGGCTAAACTTGACTATTTTGCCAAGAGTACTTACATCTCACCTCTTCCTTTCTCATGTTGATCACCTTTAACATTTAGATAATGAGCTATAGATTGCTAGACCAACAGTGCCAGCCTAAAAACAACTGATTATTCCCATTCCCATTTTCAGACCCTTTTAGTCTGACCAGGTGTGTCTGGGTTCTCACACAGGCCTTCTCTTGGCTGGCCCTTGCCACCACTGTCCAAGGCCAAGTCATGACGAATGGATAGGCAACAAGATACTCTGATAGTCAGAAAAGATGATGGTTTCAGGTAGAAAGTGCAGAAAAAGTTCACAGATATTGAATAAAAATCCACTGTAAAGCACAAACAGGAGAAGACTTCAAGTGGAAACAGTGTGTTTTATAGAATGCTGTAAGGTTAAGTTATGAAAAAAAAACTTCAGTGCTCATGCTTTTAACATGATCTTCAATTACCAGAAAGCAAAACAGCTGGGGCCTCAAACCTGTTTAATTTTTAGTTTTTATGAAGACAGAATACATGAGGAAAAAAAGTAGAAGTAGATCTCAGAACATCAATGAAAAACAAGTCGAACTCCTAAATTTAAATTCTTCCTCACCAAAGAATTTTAATTTGTACACTCTACAATGGTCTATAAGTATAAATCTTTGCTTTTTACAATGAAAATCTATGAAAAAACAATGTACAGCTGTTCTTTTTTTTTACTTTTAATTTTTTTTAATTTTTAAATGATAGATGACAACAATATTATATTAATTTCAGGTATACAACTCAGTGATTAGATATTTAAATAATATATGAAGTGTTACCCCAATAAATCTAGTACCCATCTAATACCATACACAGTTAGAATATTATCAACTATATTCCCTATGCTGTGCTTTACATACCCATTACTATTCCACAACTATCAATTTGGACTTCTCCATCCCTTCAATTTTTTCACCCATTCCCCCAACCCCTCTTCCATATGGCAACTGTCAAAATGAGTCTGTTTCTGTTCTGTTTGTTTATTTATTTTGTTTTTCAGACTCCACTTATAACTGAAATAATCTGGCATTTGTCTTTCTCTGTCTGATTTATTTCACTTAGCATAGTACCCTCTAGGTCAATCTATATTGTTGCAAGTAGCAAGATCTCATTCTTTGTGTGACTGAATCATACTCCATTATCCATATGCACTACTTATTTATCGATTCATCTATTGATGAACAGTCAGACTGCTTCCATATCTCGGCCAATGTAAATAACGCTGTGATAAACATATGGATCTGTATTTCTTTTCAATTTGGTGGTTGTGGGTTTCTTCAGACAAATACACAGTAATGTAGTTACTGGGTCCTTCTTTGTCTCTTGTTATAGCCT
Source organism: Carollia perspicillata (assembly GCA_004027735.1). Taxonomy (NCBI): domain Eukaryota; kingdom Metazoa; phylum Chordata; class Mammalia; order Chiroptera; family Phyllostomidae; genus Carollia; species Carollia perspicillata. Next base: position 13,430 of record PVKM010002427.1, on the reverse strand, counting down.
TTGTTTTAAAACAACAAAGTGTATGGTTATTTTTTATAAACAATTATTTACAATCATCCAACACCTGTATTATTTCTCTCTGCTTTCACCAGTGTTCTTCTTTCAGACATACTGGGGACTCTTTGTTGAGTCTTTAGTATGTTCTCATAGACAATAAACCAGCTCTCCCTACCAGTAGTGATATATCTAGAAGCTTGAATTCTCAGAGAAATTATTACAGAAAATCAAGACCAACTATTTAATTTGTGGGCACAAGAGCAAAATGAAAATCCTAGGTCCCTTCTTCAAAAATTATTAATGACTACTAAGAATTTCAAGGGAGCAACAGTAGGGCATAAACCAAATGAGAGCCTCCACTAAGTTCGGAATCATATGGAACTGAATGAGTGTCATGCCCCAAAATTAGCCCTGCTGGAAGTCTAAAACAGAGGAAATAAAATACAATTAAATAACATATATACTCAATAGCACCACGACATAGGTATATTTTTATTTTCATGCACCCTGTTAGCTGTTAATTCACTTCCTCCTATTCAATTAAACAAAACAAAAAATCTTCATTCCCATTGCACTAACTGAAAAAAAAGTCTTACAAGGGGATTTATCTGGTGCTTATACCCTATTGGCAAGGCTGATAATGTTCTAAAACTAAAACAGAATTTTTAGTCCCTCTAAAGTCCCAAACATGTTGGACCCAAAGAGGAACACACCAAGATACATAATAATTAAATTACCCAAGATTAAAGATAAGGAAAGAATCTTAAAAGCAGCAAGAGAAAAGGAGACAGTTACCTACAAAGGAGTTCCAATAAGACTAACAGCTGTTGCTCAAAAGAAACCTTACAGATAAGAAGGGGCTGGAAAGAAGTATTCAAAGTCATGAAAAGCACAGGCCTACATCTAAGATTGCTCTATCCAGCAAAGCTATCATTTAAAATGGAAGAACAGATCAAGTGATTCCTACATAAGATAAAGTTAAAGAAGTTCATCATCATCAAGCTCTTACTATATGAAATGTTAAAGGGACTTATCTAAGAAAAAGAAGATCAAAAACTATGAACAGTAAAATGACAATGAACTCACAACTATCAACAACCAAACCTAAAACAAAAACAAAAACAAACTAAACAAACAACTAGAATAGGAATGGAATCACAGAAATGGAGATCACATGGAGGATTATCAGTGGGGAGAGGGAGGGGGAGACTGGGGGGGAAAGGTACAGGAAATATGTAGAATAAATGATAGGTAGAAAATAAACAGGGGGAGGTTATGAATAGTATAGGAAATGGAATAGCCAAAGAACTGATATGTATGACCCGTGGACATGAACTAAGGAGGGGAAGACATGAACTACGGGGTATGCTGGGCAGAGACAAAGGGAAGAAAAAAATAGGACAACTGTTTTAGCATAATCAATAAAATATGTAATTTTAAAAATTGTAATTGATAATCCTACTGGGTATACTACTCTTGGTTATACGTTTTTGCCATTTATCACTTTAAATATTTTGTGCCATTTCCTTCTATTTGCAAAGTTTCTATTGAGAAATAAGATGACAATCTTATGGGAGGTTCCTTGTGAGTAGCATACTGCTCTCTTCCTATTTCAAAGATTTTCTTTCCCCTGGCTGGTGTAGTTCAGTGGATTGAGCATGGGCCTGCGAACCAAACAACTGCATTCGATTCCCAGTCAGGGCACATTCCTGGGTTGCAGGCCAGTTCCCAGCAGGGGACGCATGAGAGGCAACCATACATTGATATTTCTCTCCCTCTCTCCTTCCCTTCCCCTCTAAAGATAAATAAATAAAATCTTTTTTAAAAAATATTTTCTTTGTCTTTAACCTTTGCCAGTTTAAATATGATGTGTCTTGATGTAGGCCTCTTTGTATTCATCTTCTTGAGGATTCTCTGTACTTCCTGGACTTGTATGTCTATTTCCTTAACCAGGTTAGGGAATATTTTAGTCATTATTTTTGCAAATATGTTTTCAATCCCTTTCTCTCACTCTTTTGGTATCCCTATGATACAAATGTTGGTATACTTGATGTTATCCCACATGTCCCTTCAACTATCCTCTCTTTTCATTTTTATTTTTTGTCCAGTGGTTCTTTTCCATTGTCTTGTCTTCCCAATTGCTGATCTGATCCTCTGCTTCATGTACTCTGCTATTGATTACCCCTAGTGTACACTTGATTTAAGCTATTTTCTTCATTTCCATCTGGTTCTTTTTGATGTTTTCTATTTCCTTTTTTATGTTTTCTATTTCTTTGTTGAAGTTCTCACTGAGTTTATTCTTCCCCTGAATTCATTGCGCATCCTTATAACTAGTCCTTTGAATTCTATATCCAGTAGATTGCCTGTGTCCATTTTATTTCATTCTTTTTCTGTAATTGTATTCCGTTTTGTGATTTGGGACTTGGGTTTTTTGGGGGGGTGGCTGTTTCTATGTTTTAGATAGATCTGCTATGTCACCCAGTCTTAAAAGAGTAGAATGATATAGAAGCTGTCCTGTGAGCTATAGTAGCACAGTCTCCCTGGTCATTTAAAAGGGGTGCTCTTGGGATGTCCCCTGTGCTGGTTGTTTGTGCTCTCCTTTTGTAGTTGAGCCTTGATTGCTGTTGGACATCAGTGGCTGTATTTCACTTTCAGGCTGGCTGACTATGAGAGCTGATCATGACTCTAATGGGCAAGCTATTGTGTGGGGGCTGACTCCATAGAGTGTGAATCACTTTTGTGACCTCTGGTGCCAGTCAAGTCTGCCTTTCAGTGTGTCATTTGTGAAGCTTATTAGGTGGTAGTCTGGTGTGGTCTGAAGCCAGTCAACGGGTGTGTTGTGTCTGGAGCCTCTTAAGAGGGACTCTGGTGAAAGCTAAGGTTAGCCTCCACTTATGCTGGGCTGGTTGCCACTTGACAGTAACTACAAAGCTATCTGCAGTTTGTTGCCATTTGTGCTGGCCTGGGAATGTGCCTGGTAGAGGCCATGTTCTGAACCGATGCTGGCTGCCACTTGTTCCAGGCCTTTGACCATTTGGTGGGCACTTCAATGTGAGTTGAGGCCGGTCACCATCTTGCCAAGCTTGTGGCCACTTAGTCGAAGTTGTATTTAAAGCCACATCTCGTGGTCACCTGATAGGAGTTATAATGCAAGTTGAGCCCATTCACCACCAACGCTGGGCTTAGGGCCATTTAGCAAAAGCACAAGAATGTCAAGGCCTACCACTGCTTTTTTGAGGTTTATAGTCCCGTGAGAGACTCTGGGAAATTCTCAGTGTGATTTAAAGTAGGCTGCTTGTGTAGAGGAACTGTGGAAAGAGGTTCAAATGAGGCAAGTGAGTTTGGTAGAGCGAGACCTTGGGTGATTCCTAGTTCAAAAAGAAGGGTGTTAAGCTGATTAATGGATAGCTCAGATTTGGTGCCCACTTGTGCCAGGTCAGATGGATGGGAGGAGGGCTCAACAAAGGAACATCTGCCTGTGTTTCTAATCCCAAAGAAAATTTCCCTGACCTGTGCCGCTTCAGCCCTCGCCCTGAAAGTAGTCAATTTATTTCCTCCTCATCTGTCCCCAAAGTTTTCTGAGCCACTGCCTCTGCACTGCAGTTTAGAGTAAGTGAGTTGTGAACAAGTGAGTCTGTATGTGGGCCCTTTAAGAGCAGTGTGTTTCCATCTTCCTCAGCACTGTCTTTCCCGGATGCAATCCCTGCTTGTTTTCACTGCCAGATTTCATGAGGACCCCTCTTCCCAGCACTGGCACATGGGTCAGGGGAGCTTGGTGTGGGACTGGTACCCCTTGCTCTTCGCGGGGCTGCCTCTTCAGCCAAGTTATGCCTTCTGATTCCTAACCACCACACCATGGGTGTGGGACCTGCCTGTTCCACATCTCCACCCTTCTTACTGGTCTTAATGTGGCATCTTTTTTATATCCTTAGTTATAGAAATTTTGTTCACCTAGTCTTCAGCTGGCTCTCAATTATGGTTGTCCTATAATTTAGTTGGAATTTTGACATGATTGTGATAGAGGCAAGCATAGAGTTTACCTACACTACTGTACTGACTAGAAGTCTCCATGTGGCTCTTACATGTGTTGTTTGATATCTGAACTCCTAATGGAACCATAAAAACAGGTGTGTTAAAATATATTGCCTTTTTAAAGGAAAAAACAAATACTATTTCTATCAATCATTGTTTTCTTTCTATTAACTTTAATTTAGAAAATCTTGCTACTAATTTTGCAAAATTGTGACTTTAAACATTCAAGAAACCTAAGGAAGTGCTTTCTATTACACATAGAGGCCCTCATTATCATACATCATTTGGTTTACTTCACATTTCATTGGCTACATAGGAATTTCTGTTATCATCTATGCCGTAGGTATTGTCCATTTAGGATATTGTCATTAGTAGAAATTCAGCAGGAATGACTGCGTAATTTATGGAACCCAGTGCAAAATCAAAATACGGGGACTATTGTTCAAAAAGTATTGGAATTTCTAGAAAGTTACAATAGAGCCTTAAACCAAGTTCAGGGTCCTCCTCAATGTAGATCCAATGCCACTGCACAGATCAGCGGCCACGAAGGCAGCCCCCGTTTTGACATTTTTTAGCTGTGTCATCAGTTCCTACCACCAATCCACACTAGCAATGTGCAAACCTCAGAAAGTCTGGGGTTTTATTTCCATTTTCATGTATCAAGTGGATATATATTTTTCACAGATTTTAGCTAGAAAACTAAAAATTTTTTTACATTTTGGGAGCCTTTGGGTCTCATCTAGTTTGGTAAAAATTTCAGTAATATTATTATAAGGTGGAAGAATCCCAGTATCCCATGTGAATAGACCGGGGTGGAGTAGACTTCAGATATGGGATTTACTCATTTCATTTGAAATGTTTACCCCTGAGTTTGCATGAATAGACTTTGGTGAAACACAAATTCTTTCTTGAGAAAACACAAATAGGATCTGCAGGATAATAACCTCGACTTTCGCCCACAAGCCATGCAGTCATTCATTAAATCACCTAGTCAGGCAATCCCCAGTCAGCACTTACTTTTCATTTCCCAAGTATAGCACCTTCATTCAGAAGGGGGTCTGGAAACGAGAAGGGGAAAGAGTCTACAAGGCAAATGCTGCCATCTAGGGAGAAAGACAAAAGAACATACTGACAAAGGTAACTTTTCAAATATAATTCAAATAGAAATGAAAAGCCTCGACAGTGAATGTGAACATTTTCCAAGGGATCATCCTACAGAAGAAATCAGCACTTTATAAAAAGGAACAATTAAGAATTCATTTAATTTAAAATGAATGGTTATATTGTTGCTAATTTTGTAAAACAGGGAACCTATCAAGAGTTTTGTTTTTGCTTTTGTTTTTGTTTTTCTTTTATTTTTATTTTAAGCAGGGTACTTTAAGGATGATTTTCCTAAGGCTGTGTAAAATAAGTCATGATAGCTATTTTTTTACCTAGCATGTAAATGAGTATATACCACTGTCTCTAATTTGTATTGTTTAAATAAATGAAAAAGCCACAAGAAAGTTGACTTATTTGTATTATATTGACTGGTTTTCCTTGTTTTCATTATATAGTACAAAAACACTATGAGTGACTTTAAAAGAACATGAATTGGAAAATTTAAACAAACACAAAGGAACCACTAATTATACCTGAAAAACCATGGGGAAAGGCAGCAAGCTAGCTTGTCTCTATATATATTACATGCTCAGATATTTAAACAATTTATTTTCTAAGAATGAATAAATAGTTCATGCTGAGATGGCAATCACCAAATTAATTCACCCAGATACTCATCAAATCACTTCTAATAACTCTTGTTTGAGTATACATTATCTTGATTACTGGAAAACAATCAAATTCTTATTTAAGAAATATCCCAAGTCATTTTAAAACCTAAGCAGTATGCCCTGGCTGGTGTGGCTCAGTGCATTGAGTGCAGGCCTATGAACCAAACAACTGCGGTTCAATTCCCAGTCAGGGCATAATGCCTGGGTTGCAGGCCAGTTCCCATGGGAGATGCACAAGAGACAACCATACATTGATGTTTCTCTCCATCTTTCCTTCCCTTCCTCTCTAAAGATAAATAAATAAAATCTTAAAAAAAAAACCTAAGTGGTATGAACTGAAGTAGGTTCTTCTTTTTCAGCTACTTGGTAGTTGACTCTATGAGTTTGGAAATTTAATATAGCATTGTAAATGTCTAACTTTTGTGAGATCTATATTTATCTGAAATATATTTAGTAATATATTTATATGTGTGATATATTATTAAATATGTTTATAATAAATAATATACTACACATATATAAGTATATTATGCATTTACTTAATATATGTAAAATTATAAAATGAACAAATTGAGATCTGCCATTTAAATTTATTTAAATAAAAGGGCTTATGTTATTGAGTATCTAATAATAAGAATAGTTATAATGAATTCATCAATGCTATAAGCACTATTCATTCATTCAACAATTACTTATAAAGCACCTACAAAATCCCAGGCACTGTTTGTTATAAGTAGGTGCTAGGGATGCTGCAGAGAACAAATATAGGTGCGCAGTTCCATGTGAACATCATGATATTTCATAAGCAGTAATCATTTCCTATTTTACAGAAACTTGACCAAGTCCTCTCTGCTTGGGAATGAGGGAGTGAATCTGAATTCAGTCTCTGCTTACAGATGAATCACACTTTTTATGTCATGTTGTGTTGCCTCTCATATAGTTACTCCTTTTAGCTACGAATGAAGTTTTTTTAAAAAAAGTTTTGATTTTCAATAATCTGAGGAGGACTGACAGGTGAATAATATCAACATTCCTGTTGGAAAGTTTATTATAGTTTGGTCAAAACACTTAAATCCATCACAAGCAATATCTGTGGTCATTGGGAAAATACAAATCAAAATCACAGTGAGATGCCACTTCACACCTATTAGGATGGCCAGTATAAAACAAAAGAAACCAGATAACAAGTGTTGATGAAAAGTGAAAAAATTGGAACACTTGTGCATTGTGGGTGGGAATATAAAATGGTGCACCTCCTGTGGAAAACAGTTTGGTGATTCCTCAAAAATGTAAGCATAGAGTTACCATATGATTCAGCAGTTCAACTCCTAGGTATATATCCAAAAGAAATGAAAGCAAGGACTCAAATAAATACTTTTACACAGAAGTCCAAAGCAACATTATTTACAAAGGTGAAAGGTAGAAAGAGCTTAAGTGTCCATCAGCAGATGAATGGATAAACAAAATGTGGCATACGCATACAATAAACTATTATTCAACCCTTACAAAGAAATGGAATTCTGATCCATGCTACAACATGGATAAACCTTGAACACATGCTAAGTGAACTAAGCAAGACACAAAAGAAAACATACTGTATGATTTCACTTATATGAGCTACTTAGAATCCGCAAATTCATAGACACTGAAAGTAGAATAGAGGCTACTGGGATCTGAAAGAAGGAAGAAGTCAAGAGTTTATTCTTTAAACAGAGTTTCTGTCTGTATGATGAAAAGCTCTGGAAATAGTGGTGATGGCTATACAACTAAAAGTACTTAATGCACTTATGCGTGCACTTAAAGGGCTCAAATGGTGAATTTTATGTTATGTATATCTTATCACATGTTTAAAAAATCTTTCATAGGTTGTAACAGACCTCTATGCATCCCAAGAGTAAGGGGAACCAGGAAGGGCAGGCAAGTAATGAGAAAAGATGGATAAAAACATAACATGGTGTCTCCCTTAACATGATTTTTAAATAAAGAAGCAAATAAATAAATGTTTGCCTATTTCAAAATTTAAATAAGATGATCCCCTAAATACACAGTTTAGAATAAATTTCTTATCCCTACTATAATTTGTCATCCATATGTGTCAGAAAAAAATATATACACTTTTTGCAAAGAAAATCAGATAAGATCAATATAATGCATTTGAGGAGATAGCATATTAGGATTTTATATGATAAGGTATTTATCTGAAGAATGTAATACTAGTTAACTATCTTAAAAGATCACCATGAGGTAAAATGAGATTTCATTAAAAGGAAGTGTTAAGGGCTTTATCTTCTGGTTTCTCAATTTCTTATTTCCTAAATCTCACACTGAGATACAGGTTTTCTCTTACTCATCTGTGTATGCGTTTGCACACACATGCATGCTTTCTAAAAACAAGAGAATAGGCTTATTCTTATTCTTATTTTTGTATTCTCAGTATCATCTCAGAACTTTAGTACTGAGATCCCTGTATATCAAGCAGTGTTTTTCCAAAAACAATTTTTCATTACTACACTTGGTCTTAGCCAAAAGGCCAAGAAGTGATAAAAAACGGTTTTGCATTTAAAATTTAATAATTTGACATAAAATATATTGGTATTTCTTATAAAAGTAACTATAAAATGCAAAATATTATAAAGTATCCATGTCAGAGGCTTGAAAAATTACACATCCATATGGTGCTCAATAAAAAGCTATTAAACCAATGTCTTAATATATGACACTTAATTGGCCACCATGCATGCCTACTGTTGACATTGACCTGGTTTTATATGAACCCAAGGTTAACTAACACAAAGTAAATGTTAATATTCATGTTTTCCTTCTCAACATCCTTTTTCTTCAATTGACTATTTCTATGCATATTAATGGAGATCCAGAATCTGAAAGACTAAAATAAATTATGCCAAATGAAAATAAACTTAAATTTCAGTTTATTTGGAAGGATCGCAACTGTTACACATCTTTAAAATTCATGATGATTAATATTATATGTTATTATTTTTAAGTTAAAGGGCTAAAGAAAATTACGGAAGCAGTTGGGTTTTTCTGGACCTGTATATAATATGAAGCACCTAGTGCTTATGCAGCATCTAGCCTAATCTTTAATTTTTTCTCAGAATAACTCTAATGCAGAGGGGTTACATGATTACTAATATATTGACTAAAGTAGCATTTCCTGGGTTCAAATCCTGATGCTGCCGTTTATTAACTGTACAAATTTGGACAAGCTACTCTCCTTTTCTTGAATCAGCTTCCTCATCTATAAAGTGGAAATAATAATAAGCTGACTTCATGGTATTGCTGCTGAAAAGTTAAGAAAGATCTTAAATCTGTATTTTGCACAGAATAAGCAGTTAACAATTATTGCATATTGTTATTAGTCCCCTGTTCAAAATTAAGAAAATTGAAGCTGGAAACCAGGTACTTCACTCGCTAAAGCTATACATGTAAGGTCAGATCTTAATTCCCTCCTAAATCTTGATATACTGTTAGAAAAAAAAACTATCTATAAAACATTTTATCATTGGAAGGTTATAATTATTAAATTTATATCAATGGCATTTAGATAGGAAACTTAAAAATTGTGACACTATTGCTTCTACTCAGCATTTTGATAATAAAATGCTAAGATTATTGTGGAAAAAGATTAATGAAACTTCATAGTCAAGGCATCTTCCTTCATGCACACAGCCAAAGTACACATGAATATTTTCAGTGATTGTTTATATATTTGAAATTTTTTTCTTCTATAATATCTTTGACTAAATACCTCAGATGCTTTAAGCAAAATTCAGTTTTAAGCTAACAATAAACAGATGAAATTCTAGTATGACCCGGAAAATATTTGTTGGTTAATAATAAAATAGAATAAAATATTAAGGACAACCTCAAGGATAAGGCATTTAGATTTTTATGTTAATAAAGATCCAATGCCCTTCCACATATTTTATGGAGTTTAACATAAACCAAATATATTTTTAAACTTCAGTACTTATTCTATCCAAAAAAGATGTGTTTCGCTTAAGTATTACTGATTAAAATGGAAAGCTCTGCGAAAATGTTAGGGTGAAAGATTCAAGGAAGTTAATAAGGACATGCTACTGTAAACAGTCTTATCAACCTTTTCCAAAGCAAGGCAAAGGTATAGCTTTTCATGGCTATTCCATTATGTTATTTTCTTACGTGACTGACCAATGCTTTATTTTGCTCATTTTTGTGCTGTTAGCTTAACGTTTGTTTTCTATCTATCATGAGTTCGCCTTCCTCCCAAATGATAAATTCTGCATTCTACTAATAGTGTCAGCTACAAAAATTAACAGAGCTAGATTTTATTGGCTTGTTTTCTTGGACAACAAACATAGTGAGATGAGAAATGCCCCTGACCCCTAAACCATCAAGCCAAGTCATATGACTGGAATGATTGGCAACCTATTGTCAAAGTATTGTTGGATAACTAAATGAGGAAATGTATCTCACCTTCTATGATAGGATAGTGAGTTATTCTTTTTGCTTAGAATCTGGGCTAACATGTAATATTTAATTTTTTAAGCCTTGTTAAGATGATTTTTTAAAGATGTAGTGATTTATTATTTTTAGAGAGAGGGGAAGAGAGGAAGAGAGGGAGAGAAACATCAATGTGTGGTTGCCTCTTGCACACTCCCAACTGGGGACCTGGCCCACAACCCAAGAATGTGCCCTGACTGGGAGTTGAACTGGTGACCCTTTGGTTCACAGCCCAGCACTCAATCCACTGAGCCACACCAGCCGGGGCTGTTAAGGTGATTTTTATAATCACCTAAAATTTAAAACTTTTTTATAGGTTTGAATAAGGTTTTATTTTCTTTTTTCCTGTACTTTACATTTAACACAGCTTTTTTTAAAAGCAAAAGTAAATGGGCTTTTCTATATTCAAATATATTTTTTCAACATCTGGGTTGGCAGTTTAAGAAGGGGAAGAAGAAAGCAGATGCAATATATCCCAGCTCCAAAAATCATATCAACTGAGATAGAAAGTAGCAGCAGAAAATTACCACCAGATTTTTTAAAAAATGGTAATATAATGAAGCAAACATTGAGCCCTATGTTACATATGAATGAGCCTCTCTCCTGAGAAGGGCCAGCCATGTTTATAATATCCAAGTGCCCCTATCAGAGTGGAGACGCTTGTTAAAGTTCCAGCACGAAACTTGCAGCAACTGACTTATTCTCAGGATTTGACTTAAGAAAATTTTAGACTTTGAAAACCACCATTTTTCTGTTTTGTATTTGTCAACGTGATGGAACTTCTTCTAATCAACATGTTTCACTTGAAAAGCCCAGTTTGTCATTTTCTATTATTAACTTTTGCTCATGTATGAAAAACCTGTATTATTCTAAAGCCCCCCAAAAGACTTTATTTCAATACACTTCCATATCAAAAACAGTGATGACCATTGGAAAGGTGCATAAATAGTAACATTGGAAATGTAAATAATATTAGCATTTATCTTCCTAGCCATGCAGACACAGGCTCAATCAGTTCTGGGATACAGTTGTTCAAACTGAAGGTAAATGTCAAAATTCTCCTCAGATACCTATTAATCAACTAATATTCTGAAGTCATCATTGTCCCCTGAGAATATCTAATAAATGTAATATACTATATAACTTTAAAGAAACAAGAATAAAAACAGGCTAACAAATGAAAGCTGACCAGTCTTTTAAGAACCTCATTATCAAAACTGAACGTGCTAATGTTGATTAAAATGCTTCATAGAAAACTTGCCAGTCTGACCAGACTGAAAATTAACCCAGTAATTTCAACAACATTTTTAAATCATTAGCACATTCCTTTGGTGAACTTCATGACATGAACTATAAGAGCAGCCTATTAGGATGTCACCAGCATGCAAAACATATGTATACTTGCACGCCTTCAACCAAGCTTATTAAGATCTACAATCATATGTTTTCACATATACTACATAAACACCTCAAGGGCCAAGGCCAAGGCCATGTGTGGTATTTTATCTGGATTCTACCCTGTCCGCTTCTTCACTAACCTGTCACTGAGTGCCGTGTGCGGGCAGTGTCAAGTAACTGTTTACAATGCACACACGCACCTATACACAATATTCATATCATGAAATTATTTCCAGCGTTAAAATATACATCAAATTAAGATAAAAGAAAACAAGGAATAAAAAGTGAAAAAACATATGTCCTTTCACTTAAATTTCTGTTATCGAATGTGCACAATTTTTTCTAGAAGAATATATGTACATTGGACACAAACTTCTCTAACCATGGAAACAAGAGATGCTTCCAGTTCAAGGAAGTAACCAAAGACAGATTGCCACAGACAACTGATCTCTTTTTTTCACCACTTCATCAAATAGGACACTTAAAATTACTTGGAAAACATTGTGGTAATATGTTGCTCCAAAATGTTGCCAGTTAGAAAGCACATTTTATCATCTGACAGGCCTTCATTTCCTCAGACCTCCTTCATCATTAAAAAATACTCCGGTAGTCTGATGCATTTTTCCAAAGAGCGAAGAATAGGTTAGATCAGCAACTGACTTTATCCACTGACATACAGACTGACTGATGGGAACTTCTAACAGCCCTAAGACTTTAAGCCTGGGTACAAGGGTTTACATCAGCCCCTTCACAGAAGAGGAAAGCCACTTAATCCTACAAAATTTGTTAAGCTTCCAAACAAGACAAACCAGAGATTTTGTGTATTTTATTAATTCCAAAAACAGCAAAATAATACTTTTATATCTCTGTGTGTTCATATTTCTTTCTCCCCCATATAGTTGAGTATCGAAAAAGACAAGTGCTTAAGAATGAGCTTCAGGTGGCAATCTCAATTTCGCTCTGTACCCGGCGTCATTCTCCCTCTTAAGTGAGCCTGCTTGCTCAGGTTCCTGAGAATAACTGCTATCATTTCATTCTGAAATGACATACAGGTTGTTTTTTAATAGAAAAAAAGAGAGAGAATGCCAAGGGACACTGCTAATCCTCCTAAAAGCAAATTCATTGGTTTCATAATTTAAATAGAATGTGACTGGAGTTCACATATGCCCATGTGCTTTTTATTAAATTATTGAAAGTTGTTTTTTTATTTCTCTGCATTTTAAAATGCTCCACTCCAGTGTATATTTTCTATGTATTTGTATTGAATGAGAAAAAAAAAAGCTCCCCAAAGATTGCATACCAAAGAGCAGAGCCTCCTGTTCCCTGAGATTGATGGATGTTTATGAGGAAATCCAGCATGCAATTTTAAAAACCTACAGGTTCATTGTAAGTTAAACCATGTGGCCTCCACTCAGATCATTCCTTCCTTTCAAAATCACTCATCAGAACTCCCAATTTCCCTCTTCCCCTGAATCTCTCTGCACCGATCTGCTCCTGCCAGGCCCCAGCCCTGTGCCGGGGCGACCAGGAGGGTGACAGTCCACCAGCCACCTGGCTGACTCCTTTCATCACTGAAGCCCCACCCCAATGCCCTCCCAAATACTGAGCCTTATTAGTTTACCTTTTACTTTCTTTTACTTTAGATGAGGAATTTTAAATAAAAAGGAAACTTCATTCAATAAGAAATATAGAGAATGTTTTCAGTTTGCATCAAAATTACAGAGGGGG
>PVKM010002426.1:0-65271 GCA_004027735.1 Carollia perspicillata | reverse complement strand
CTAGTGCCCATTGTCATTGCTGTTTTTATTTCCAACTGTATGTAGAATGCTTATGTCCAGGACAGAGCAGCCCAAAGACTGACTTAAGCAAAGGTTAGTATTTTCTTTCAAAGGTTTTATTTATTTATTTTGAGAGAGGTTGGGAAGGGAGGAAGAAGGAGGAGGAGAAGGAGAGAAACATCAGTGTGGGAGAGAAACACGGATCAGTGAGAGAGAGAAACATCCATCAGTGCCCTGCTTGGGAATCGGACTGGTGAGCTTCCACCTTGCGGGATGATGCCCAGCCAGTGAGCCACACCAGTCAGGGCAGGAAGGGTTAGTAGTTTTAAAAAGTCAATTTCTTCTTAATCTTTACTAGTTGTACACTATTCTAGGAATTAGGAAAATATTTTGGGCTCTGAAAGATCGTTAAACACTGGAACAAAGTGTGAGGGGATTTGTGTGAAATGTCCTTACGTTTAAGAGGGAAGAGAGAGTACCATTTCTGAGGTTATCCAACCTGGAGGTCTGAGTGACCTCACGAAGTCTCTGCATCATTATGATAACTCACAAGTTCTCTATTTTGTGGTACATTGTTATATTTTAGTTTTTGCTGAAGCTAGACTTTCTGATAAATTGGAAGAGAAGTAGTAACATTCTCATTGTCCTGCTCTGTCTGAAAACCCATCCCACTGTATTCTTTTATTACACATTTACTCTTAAAACAGGACTTGGAAGGCAGAGTATGACTGTAGTGAGGAAACCACTCGTGGTTGGCGGCCCCGGCGGAGTGAACTCAGGACTCACTGATGCTGCCTGAGCCATCAGTTCATTCCTAGCTCCCTCGGGGTGCTGGAAGAGCTGCGCACAGAAAGACTCCTCCTTCACTGTAAAACTCCTTTCGTCTCTTTACGGTCATTACAGCTTATTTGTGCCGTTTATTGAGCAGCTATTTATTGAGCCTGCCAAGTGCCAAGCATTATGCCGCCTGTATTTCGAGGCTGAAAGATGTACCGATGTAGACCATCCTGTTCAGCAGTGTACTTTCTAGTGGGTGATCATGCAATTAGGATTTACGCTGATAATGACTGTGATGAAGTTAGTGGGAAGCCAGTGAGGATTCTTTTCATTTGGCCTGGGATTAAAAGGAAAGACTGCATAGAAGAGGTAAGGTTTGAGCTGAGAAATGAGAATGTGGGGAGGGAGAAAAGGAAGGAAGGGTTTCCTCAGAGGACTGTAAGTAGTTCCATCTGCACATGAATTACTTGTCATTCAGGTCTTATCTTAATTCAGATCTTATTTTGTAGGGAATGGAGATCATCAACAATATTGGAGCTTGAATGTCACCATCAGATTTGTGCTTCAGAAAGGTCAGCCTTCCAATGGCATAAACGCGTGGTTGTCGAGAGGGAATAGAACGCTGAATCAGCAAGATGAGTGAGAAGGCTACCTGGGCGTCCGGCAGGTTGTGACTGCCCGCGGTTAGCGTTTGCAGTGGAGCTGAGAAAGGGGGATGCGTCGTAGATATACGTGGGCAGGAGAATCGGTGTCTCCAGGTTTCAGCTGCACTAGGAAAGAGGAGAATTCTAGGATAGCTCCCACACATGGGGTTTAGACAACTAGTAGGCGGTTGTGCCCTGTACCTGCATAGGGCATAAGGGAAAAAACAGATTTTGGTGACAAGATGATGAGTTCAATTTTAGACGACAACAACAACAACAGAAAGCACCAGTGGCCCAGTCAAGCAACAGATCCAGGAGGAAAATCTGGGACACAGATGACATATCTAAGAGATAGATAATGGGGCACAGTGGCATTAGGTCGGTAGGTAAAGCTGTGAGTATGAATGAAGTAGTGAGGGGCACCTGGGCAACCTGGGACTCTAACTAGTGTTGCAGCTCGTTACCTGAGATGGCTCTTGGAGAGGAAGAAAGGAGCCTTTTAAAAAGGGGCTAGGCTAGAGAGAAAAGGTTGTGGAAATTATTTAAGTAAATATGACATCCATTTACTGTTCCTTATTGGCTTATGGGATCTGGACAGTAATGACATAAACATTTCCCTCTACTATTCGAGTTTACTTCCTCTACAGAGAAACCTCTTCTCATAAAAACAGAGGGATAAGGAGAGGGATAAGGAGAGTATATATCACCAGAGTATGCATTATATCCCTTTATGAAGTTTAAATTTTCCATCTTCTTTCATTAACCTGTAAAGGTCCTTTGATATTTTATCTGCCTTTAGTATGTTTTATATGAAATACCTAAAGCACTAATTGTAGCTAACTGAGAAAATTACATTTTGTCAGTTCATGAACTGTGGTTTTATTTGATCTTCTATTGACTTTAGTATTCAGGTGAATATTTTATCTTGATTCTGACTACGAGTAAAGGCAACTACATTAGATCTTCACAAGTTTTATGTTTCGGACCAGGGAACCAAGCTGCCAAATATATTTTCATTGCTAACAGCTCTTGTCCAAGCAAAAGCTTTTGCTTAAGAAGTCAATCTTAGCCTCATAAGGTCTAGAGAGAGGCAGTTCGCAGTTTTGCTGCCTCTTCTCCAGCTACACATTTAGCACGAAAGTAGTTTATAAATGTGGCATACATATCTGTGTATGATGGGTTTTTTTATTAGCATGAAACTCTTTTTCAATGACTTACTTTTTTAGGGCTTTTAATACAAAATTATTTATAGACCCTTTCAGTCACTTCCCTAATTTTAATTGACCACATTTTTACTAAATGTGGATACCGCCTTTTTACTAAAGGAAAGGTAAATACAAAGCTGCAGTGGCCACTAGTGTTTTCCCTGTTCTGAGTCCACTCCCTTTCCCCTTTCTTCCCTGTTGGCAGAGCCCCTCCCTTCCCCGTGAGGTGGTGGGCTTCAGGGCATGTGGGCCCCGCTTTAGCCTGCAGGTGGTTGGGCCCATTCTTCTTGCCAGGGATGAGTTTAGGAAGTGTCATATGACCTCATTCTGATCTGTGAGGGGAAGTCTGCTTGGAACCTCAGAGGACAGTTTTTGGTGATACACAGAGATTTGTAGAGAAGAAAATGTCATTTTCGAAGTTGGAAATTGTTGGGTATACCTGTGTGCCTGGACTTAGCAGCCACCATGGTGAGTCTTGGTGATCTTGTTAAACCACAGAATTAACCAACCCTGGAGCCACTCTACCTCAGATTATAGAGATGGCATTATTTCTTAACCATTTGAGTCGAGACTTTTTTGTTACCTGCAGCTGAGTGCATCCTAACATGTACACATTTCAGATGTGAAATAAGAGCTGTATTAATAGAAAATAGACTCAGCACCTTGGTTTTATGAACGTTTAAACAGCAGTTCTGACAGTTATCAAATGCTGTTAGAAGCGTGCGTAAACAGAACGGAGGCTGACATGTGTATCAGAAGAATGTCAGCTTGGGTCGCAGGGGATCGTGACAGACCCTGAGACCTGCCAACACCAATCTTCACTTACCTGCATTTCGTTTGGTATACATGGATTTTCTTTTTATTCTTGGGGATTCACTCTCACTCTTCCTCAGCCCTTTAAGAGTTATTAGAGGAAAAATGCTGTAATAACAACACTGAGTTATTAAAGCACTTTTTATGTGAAGTCTTCAAATCCTTTACACAGCGGGAAATGTGACCATCGTCTGGTCCAAGGTCACAGTGGGCCACTTTCAGAGCCAACTGCGTATCGAGGAGATTCCATATAAAGAATAATTAGGACCTATGAAAAACTCCAATAAATTAGGAACTGTAGAACTGCATTTTATCTTTACATTGTGCAAGTACAAACAAAATCTTCTCGTTTGGGCCCTATTGGCTCTCCTGAAGTCTATTTTTTTATTTCTGTGAAGGATGTTGCTTTCTCTCTGAAAGTCTTGGGCATTAAAGGATTAAAGGCACTTGAATAAGAAAGCAGCCCTGTCAGGTAATACAAACACTGGCCAGAAGATTAGTAGTATCCTTTACTTTTTTTTCCTAAATAGGTTTTAACATCCAAAGGTTTAATTTGTCCTTCAGTAAGTAACTCTAGTCACCTTTTGTGATTTTACTGTTAATGCTCGGAAAGAAGGACCAAACAGTGTCTGTCTGGAAGGTGACTGTCACTGGCCCTGGTTCTCGGGTTCCTGCATGTCCTCACACAGCTGTCCAGTGCGCACGCGGAGTGAATGCTCTTGTTCCGCAGGGGCGTGCCTTCAAGTGCCCGCCTCCTCCCTCCTTCTGCCTTGGCTTTCCTACCTACTCTGGGTGTACATCTCCACTCGAGTTAACGTCACCCCAGGAGCTGATGTAATTACCACATAAGCACATACTAAGTGTTTAATAAATTGTTCCTTAAATCAAATTGAATTGATATAATGGTATAATATAAATTCCAAGTGTTGAAAGACACAATGTAACTTGTTAGGCCCTCTTCCATCCTTCTATTTCAAGAGCTCCACTGCCTTCTGTTCTCCACGTGGAGACAGAGATTCTCTTCCCTAATTTATGCCTCACCAATTCCGGACTTGTCTTTAGCTCTAATGTTGGTTAAGATTGGTCCACACACGGAAGAGAACCGACTGCATAATAAGTGCGGAGGAGGCATTTGAAAATGGGCACTAAACCGGCACGCATCCGCAGAGATTCAGGAATGCCCGTTACTGGTTGGTGAAGAACTCCTTTCAGAGTCCTGGTTTCTGCTTGTTTCATCCCCCTTTCTAAATGTACATGTGCTGTACATGGTACGTTAGGTTTTTCTCCACGTGTTTCACAGGGGAAAACACAAGTCTCTTTCCAACTGCACACTGAAATTATATAGCATGTGGCAACTTCAAATACAAATACCTACAATTTTCAGTTTTGGAGAAAAACAGCTAAAGCCCTGCAAAGAGAAGTAAAACGTCCTTGTGGAAAATATGACTGAAGTAGGAACGATGGTAAAAAAATAGATTCTTGGCTCTCAGAAATCACAGAACAAGATTCTTTTCCCTGGTAATTAAAAACAGGACTTTAATGGTGAGATTTACAGATAATTCTTGAAGTTTTCAGTTATGATTTTTTTTAGTTTCTTTTCCTTACAGACATTCATAAGAACAGCTTTCAAATATCAGTATTTAATGATACCGTTTCAGAAGCTTGCCCTTTGCTTCCAAAATGCGTGAGAACATGCAGCAGTGGCTAAACAGTGGAGGGGCATCTGTGTGATGGATACACACTCATTGTGGATTGCTTATCGAGACCTGAAATTTGGTTTTATTTGTTTATTTATTTGTTTTTTGTAACACTAATACAATCTAGAGCAGCACAGTCCAAACAACTTTCTGCAATTGTAGAAATGATCTAAATCTGTAGTGTCAGAACTGAATTCTAATTGTATTTAATTTTTTAAATACTTTTTTATTGTTTAAGTACAGTTGTCTCCACTTCTTCCCCCACAACTCCCCCCATCCCAGCAATCCCCACCTCCCACCCTTTCCCCTATCCCCCTTTGGCTTTGTGTGTCCTTTATAGATGTTCCTTAAAATTTGGCTTTAAAAGAACATACTCAGAATACAGTGTTGGGTATTTCCATCCAGCCTTCTTCAGGTCCAGGATAACTGTCTTTCGGTAGCCCTGTGTCAACATAAAAAATTGGGATATATTCTAAAACATCCCAATTTTCATGAGTCGTGTTTCCATAAATTGTTGAGTGCTTCCTGAACTTATGCACATTTTCACTGAAACTGCAATGTTTCTTGGCATAACAGTTTCCATTAAGTGTGCATCCCGCTGTGTAATGAAATTTTCCTGAAGTGTCTTTTTTGTGCTTAAAGGCATGTCTCCTGAGGTTTGCTTCTAGAGTTTGGAGGGATAGAGCACTATTTTTCCCTTTCTTTATACCTCATGATTTAAAGTCCTCTTTCTCCCTGCTTTTTTGAATATAGAAACATTTTCTTTCTTATGTGTTTCTATAGTTGTCAAACTCAGATTTCCTTTAATTAATGAGTTAGAGGTCTCAGTAGAGTTGGCAGTCTGTACAGTTTTATAAAATCAGGGTCTTACAGTGAGATTTGTTCTTCATCTTGAGTCAGACTTTTACAGCAAGGTTGCTCATATATATATATATGTATTCAGTTCTAGGTAGAAAATAATGCCAACCAATGACACAGAGAATAGAGCTTTTAGTCATAGTAAATATTTTTTCCCACTAGAGCCAATAATCAGAGCTGTTATGTCAAAGTACATGGAGAAGAGGCAGGTTTTTAGTTTTATGCCCGCTATATTAACCATTATAATAAAGTTGAAATTGCTACAGCAGATACAGGCAACTGTTCTCACCATGACTTGTGCATAGCCAGGCCTGTGAGAAAAGAAACACGCAAAGGTTATTCTTTTGAATTCATGAACATACTATATCAGATATGTTTTTCTCATTGAAGTTAACCTTACTTTTTAAAGAAAATCTTTAAGTTATGGCATATCTCTATACATCACGAAAAGCAGTCTGATAATTGTCTAGTAAAGCCCATCGACGTCCTTGGGGACTGTTGGGAACGGCACGTGCTGCTGT
Source organism: Carollia perspicillata (assembly GCA_004027735.1). Taxonomy (NCBI): domain Eukaryota; kingdom Metazoa; phylum Chordata; class Mammalia; order Chiroptera; family Phyllostomidae; genus Carollia; species Carollia perspicillata. Next base: position 58,756 of record PVKM010002426.1, on the reverse strand, counting down.
TTTCTTGGAAGACGAGTGTCTCAGGGCCGCCCTGGTGCCTCTGTGCTCCAGCTGGAGCCTCTCCCCGCGTCCCGTGGCAGTGCCAGTGCAGCTCGAGGAGAGTCTGTCTCCGTGTCCTTTGCTTTAAAGTAGGCGTACATGACTCTAGGAACTTAATAAAGGAATTTGGCACTAAATTTGAGAAACCAAGACATTTAAAACATATTACCATAGAGCTTGGTTAAATAGCTGTTTTTCTACACATTATCTGTAATTGCAGTAAGCTGTTTCATAAAGTATTTATATATATATCTGATAACACGTATAAGTTGTATTTAATAATACAGAATTCTGGGGTCAGATGCTCAGGGTTCATGCGGCCAAATTGAGTTCAAATCCCATTATTGTTACATACTCTGTGAGAGATTTTGGCTAAGTTACTTTTCAGAGCTCCAATTTATTTATCTGTAAAATGGGGATAGTAATAGTACATATGTCATAAAACTAAGTAGTGATTAAACAAATGAGTAAATGTAAAAGCCCCTAGCAAGTGCCTGGGCACTTACCTCCTGGGCACTGTATTTGGGTGAGAGGCTTTCTTGCTTGGAGGTCACATGTGTCGTATAAGCAGTGACTCTGATGGCAGCCAGAGGGCAGGAAATGGGAAGGGAGGAGATGAAGTTGCCTGTTGGTGCTGAGAACACTGACGGGCATACAGATAGAGCCTTAGCCAGTCCGCTCTAGTCTCTTCCCATCCTCCCAAGCACTACCCATCCTCCCAGGCACTACCTACTTTGCAAATTAAAACTTTACAGAGAGTTTGCCTGCTTCACAGATGAAGATATCAAAACTCTGACAAAGAGGTCAAAGTTTCATAACTGGCAGCTTTGGGCTCTAAACCTCTGGCTTCCTTATTCTAAAGATTGTATCACTATAGCAGTATTGGCGACTGAGGAATGCCAGGAGTCATTCATTTTCTTCACTGAGGAGTATTTACTGCAAATATTTCTCTCTTTAACACAAAAAGTAATCCCTAGGATTAAAAAAATCAACACTTCTTATTCTTTCAGACTGCACACTCTTTTTGTTTAGATGAGTGTGAAAGTAGACACGCTGCGCTCAGAACTTGAGAAGTTTTCCTTTTCCACTATCCTCTCCTTCCGCCTCGTGGTGAACAGATGTGTGCAACAAGCCAGGGAGCGGACGAGTAAAGGGAGAATTTGGATGGCACTTCTGGCACTGAGAACGGAGGACAGCTCTTCCCTATATAAGAGGACAGATTTGAACAGTGACGTGAAATCCATGATCCCATGTCATGGAGTTCTGAGTTTGTTGTATTTTGAAATTAGTTGTTTTGCTGCCCCTGCATTTGCTTAACCATCTTATGATTTAAATGAGAGATATTCTCTTATTCCTGATCTTTTTCTCAGTCAAGGGTCTCGATTTGGAGAATTTTCTGGGCTATTGACATAGTCGACACTACCATTTCAAAATCCATAGTATTGACTAGTGCTCTAGTAGAACAAAGCAGGATTCAGAAGGCAGATCTTTAACTTCACAGGGTGTGCCCTGAAGTCCAGAGAAGAAGCCACATTCCCCTTTCTGCCCACCCCGCTGCCATTTCTGGGGTCCCTGCTGTGTGTTAAGTAGTTCATGGTGCTTCACACAAGTTGTGCCTTCAGGGTTCAGCAACGTCAGGTTCCCCATTCACAAAACAAACAAAGAAACTGAAATCCTCTGGGGAAGAAGAAAGCACTTCCTCATTAAAAGCAGGCAGAGACTGTTTTTTGTTCCTTCGAATTTCCCTGTGTAATTACTGGAAGTCTGTAAGACCACTCATGGAGGTCTGCTCTTACCTCTTCTATTAGACAGCTCTAGAGGTCCACACAGCACACGTGGGACTTGCCCACGGCCGCCAGCCCGCAGTTTTGTGAGGATTAGTCCAGCATGTGGGCACCTCTTTCACTGAATGCCAGTCCTGGAGCAGCAGAGCAGCGTGTTGGGCTGGAGGACTGGGAGGTGGAGCCTTTTTGCTCACCGCAGCGAGTCCCCTTCTCTCTCTCTCTCTCTCTCTCCCGGCTGTGCATTGGCTCTGCATGCTCCGTTCACTGCTCCTCGGAGTGGAATAGCAGGGTGTGCTCACAGACCCGGGTGTGAACTGCATTTTCTACTTGGGGTGCCCGGGGAAAGAGCACCAGGAAGAAAGGACGGCACCAGTGCCATGGGCCAGCTCTGCTGCTTCCCTTTCTCCAGAGATGAGGAAAAAATCAGTAAGTGGTTTGTACTGTGCAGAATCCTAAGCGCTTGACTGTTTTGTGTGTCTGTCTTCTAAGGGTAGTTTTTTTTTTTTCTTATGGGAAAGAACAGAATAATTAGCTGTGATTTTTCATGGGCTTTTCTTAAAAGGATTGGAGGGTGTGTAGTTAATGATTAACTGTAAAAGTACACTAATTCAATAAAGAGGCTAGGTTACATGTAAAATACTGAAAACTCATTTTGATATTCATCTGTTGGTAATCTTACAGTTTATTTTTATCACACTGTCTGGAGTCAGAATTTAGTTTTTGAATCTCTTTAAATCACTGCCTACCATTTGATATACAGTATAAATCAGGTTTCATTTTGCTCATTTGGAATTGGGATATTTTCAAAACCAGGCTCAGTAACAATATATAAAGAAGTAAAGCTGGCTCTAAAATGACATGTGTTATATATTTTTAGATATTTTCATGTTTCCTCTGCTTTGTTCACGTATAACTTATAAGGCCACTCCAAACAAGTGATGCCACTTTGCTCCAGCAAAACCTCACTGTATATTTTTAAGCAAATGTCAGGCAGATTCCACATTTGCTTATGGCCCAGAAAACAGAACTTAAGGTGATACCATTTGCATTGATTTTTTTCTCCCCACTGCCTTGTGTGTATTCACTTACGATTAGCTTTGTTAAATACAGTACTGGCATTTTCATTAGTGTGCCAAATAGAACTTGCCTTACACTAGTTGCCCCCAAATATTGAATTTTTACTTTTTTTCAATAAAATGTTCACAGTCATACTTACTAATTCTGCAGCCACATTTCTGTCTTGTCAGTGCGTTATTTAAATACATTTAAGCAGGTCTGTAGAATCTCGTGATATCTAGTTCAGAAACTCAAAGGTCCATGTCTGGCTTATATTTTCTGCTTCTTGTTCCTCGGGAAGCTAACCAGGAATAGGTTTTTTTAAAAAAATAATACATATCTTATACCTGTTCACTTGGGAAATAAGCCAGTTTTGCAAGAAATCTCTGGGAATGCTTGCAATAAATTTTAGAAGAATTTGGAGCACCTGATAATTAACAAGAGCCAGTAGTTGTGCTCTAAATTTTACTTGTGAAAATTATACTGTACAGTACGTGATGATCTTGATCTTCAAACCTCAGATGACTTTACAAGAAAATTCTTCATTTTCTAACAATGAGCATTGGCATTCATTTGGCATCCTGAAACTTTTCAGGTGTTTGTCAAAATGACTTATTTACAGTTCCTGGGGTTTTTGGTTGCTTGATTCCTTCCTTAAGGAATATGTCTCCCTGAAAAACCTTGGTGTGGACAGATGTAGGGACAGTGAGATGCAGGGACAGAGATGTAGGGATGTGCCCTACCCTCTCCACTTCCTGTTCCACCGCTCCAGGTTTTCACTCAGAACATCTGCTTTCCTTCTATTGTTCCTCCTCTCCTGTGTCTGGAAGCAGTCTTCTTGGCTCTTACTGAAGTCAAGTTTCACCTCAATGAAGAATTTGCTCTCTTCTGTCTTATTTTGGATCACTGAAGGGCAAAGTCTTGTGTTTTACATACAGCGCTTAATATTGATTGACAGGAAGTAGTAAATACTGCTTTCTGGGTTTGTTTTCTCGAGTTCCAAAATTTTAAAAAGAAAATGAAGACAGGACACTGTGTCTAAAGTGAGGCTGTAATCCAGAAGTGCAAATCACGGTTAGAAATCAATGCATTTGCATCCCCTTTCCTCTCATTCATCCCATTGGCCCTTGGTCCTCCCAAACCTCTCCCAGTCAACTGCCTTTGATTTTTGTCATTGCTTTACCATTTTTCTCCTCCTAATTTGCTCCACACTCCATTTACACACCCCATCCACTGTTTTCTGGTGCTGTGTTTAATTCTGATGCTCTAAAGAGAAGCTACTCTGCCAGACACTGCTATGTTGCTGGTAATACATGTCTAAAAGTATGCACAAAGAGGACTTGAAACAAAAGTAGTAGAGAATTCATTAGCTAGCATGCCTCAAGAAACATGTAAATTAACACTAATGGTAGATATCCAGTCCATGAGTTGTGTTGATACCATGTCTGTACAAGAATGTGTAGCAGACATTTGGGAGGGTCCAGCATCTTTCTGATCTTGCTGCTAGATGTACAGTAACCTCCTGGGTCTTATCATCTTTGTGTCCCTACCTAGTAGCCTCCTTAGCCTGCTTGGAGACACGCAGACACATGCTTAGCAGGACCCACTAGGGACTGAGCACAAAAATGCCAATGCCTGCACTCTTCTAATTCTGCTGTAAAGAGTGATGGGCCCTCAAATTATAGAGAATTAAACGAGTTTGTGGTGGAGTTTACATTTGTGGATGTCATTCTCAAAACACAGGTGAGTCCTCTACCGTCCTGCAGAGCTACAGAAAGGATGTGCCCAGCTGGCCAAGTGGTAAGGATCCAGCGACCCTGCTCCCTCCCCACTGCTCTTTGATTCTGCTTTTGCCCTTGGTGGTGGTAGATGGAAAGTATTCTCATTTGATCGATTAATTAATGCTACTATTTTAATCTATTGATAGCAAACAAAATGATTTTTTTAAAAATCAAGTAGTTGTGCAGGGGCTTAAATTTATGTAGAAAGTTAACTGTATGCATAGCTAGAAATCTTGATAATGGGGTGAATAGTCAAATACAGTGAAACTCATCATGGCCTGTATTTCAGTTAATGCATCGCAAAGCAGTCAGACCCTTTTGGATTAAGTCTAGTAGTTGAACATTTTTCTCAAACTGTATTCTTTGGCCACAATAAGTTGAATATACTGACAATAAATGCATGTTTCTTGGAAGACTAAGCTCTTTATTGTTACACAGGAACTTTAAATATTACTGTATACATTGTAGGATTCACAAATGTTGTAGATCATCTCCTGTGTAGTTCTTGCTGAATTCTTGTATAGCACTTGTTTTTTAAAACCACCCAATTCCTCACAGCGTACTTCTGGAAGGGACTGTCCATCAACAGGAATGCTCTTGCACAGGCTTACCGACCACTGCAGCTTGTCAGTCTTACTACGTTAAGCTCCAAAGAAAACTTCACTAAAGAGACGGTTCTTTAACTAATTAGAAAACCTCTTACTCGTTCTTTTCCTGTTACGGATTTCCCTCTTTGAAGAGCATTGCTTTTGTGCAGGATGAAATAGGTGACTGTCCAAACATGAACCACCCCGCCTCGTGGGGCAGGCAGTTAGCAGGAGAGGGAGGCATTCAGGCACAGGGCGGGGAGCCTCTCCCAGGGATGTCGTAAGGAGGACGGAGCGGCTAAGGAGTGGGGACACTGCCAGCCCAGTTACTTCCAGCCCTGACAGTCTGTGCTGCTGACAATAAAATGATGTTGACATGGATTGTAATGACACATTTTAATTTTATAAGTATGTGTTTTAACAATACATACACATTTTTCTTTCATATGTAAAATATGTTCCAATATAGTCTTTTTGTGTGGGATGTTACCAGGACCATATATAGCATTCATTTCATAAATACAAGTCAAATCTCAAGATAGTTTGCTTGTTTCTTTTTTTTCTTCTGATGGTTTGTTTCTGATGACTTGTAATGTGATGGCATAACACTAATATATAAATTGAGGTTAGCAGTGTTAATTTCATGTCTGATGAATACTTAAATTTTTGAACCTTAACTGCATGGTGGTTATTGTTCAGTTATACTGAAGGAACTCTAGGTTTAGGGTTTCCAGTTCTCCAGAAGGCTTCCTATAAAGCCTAGGGCCTTAGTTTTGCTCTTCTCCTTTGCACTTAAAAACACTGACTTCGAGGTTGGCTTTCATATGTGTGCTGTGTCTCATGACAGATTTCAAGCCCCTCTTCGGCAGGACCCATGGCGTATGCGTCTCTTTCATAGCACCGAACCAAGCTCAGTGTCCTACCCAGGAGGGCGTATTCCAAATGTCCGTTAATGAAGAGAACGATACCCATTTCCTGTAGTGAATGTGAAAGAACTTTCAGTATAAATGTGCCTGTCAGAGGACAGAATTTGGGGTGACTGTGTAATGTTGGAATCTGTAAAGGACTTTGGTTACTGAATGTATCAGGAAGACATTTTAACAGGTTCTCACTTAGATGCTCCAGTGCGGGCCCCAGGAACTGTGTGATGGACCCTCCCGTCAGTGGACAGCACGATTCATTTCCTTCCTTGTGAGTGGAAAGGTGTTAGTACACAGGAGATGCAGCGTGACTCCGGCTGGGCTGCTGCCTGGTGAAAACATGAGGTCCGTCCCTTGGCATGCAGTTTTCACTGTAGGAGGACACAGGACTGGGAGTCAGGAGACCTGGGTGACAAACCAGGCCTGCTGTCATATCCTGTCTCACACTGGGCAGATTGCTAACATCTCTGGGCCTCCGTTCCTCATATTTGAGAGGTGGTGGCTAAACTACCATGATCTTGAAAGCTTATTCACCCCCACAACTCCTCATAGTTCACTTAGTTAAGAGTCTAAGACATAAATATTATAGATATGATGCAGTGTTTTCTTCTTTCTATTGCTCCTCCTCTTCCTCCTCCAGGATGGTCTAAAGACCTCCTCTTCTTCTTTTTAATTTATCGAATGCTTCTAGTGTGCCAGGTACAATGCCACGATCATTTGGAAAATTGTTTATGAAATGAAACTTAGAAAGTAAATGCTCAGTTTCCCATTAAGAGAGGAGGTGGCTGAGAGCTAGTAGTTTGGGCAGTTTTCTGTCACTGTCCCCCAGGGGTGCTGTGGCCTGGAGCTGGCAGGGGGCTGGGCCCCAGGCCCTGCTATGTGCTGCCCCCTTCCTGAAGCAGTGAGGCGCGGCAGAGTCGGGGCCGCGGTGGAGCCGAGGCTGCATTTTGCATCAGATGTCTGTGGGTAACATTGTGGTAGCAGCAGTGATGTTGTGCAATATAAAACATTTAACCATAGTCACTGAAGATTAGGTTTTACTCCTTCTTTTATTAAATAGCGTACACCCAGAGGTTTATGTTTCTAAAATTAAGTATAGGAACATTAGAGCAAATGCACAAAGTTACTATTCTGTCTTACCTCCGATTCCTTTTATTTATTGATAGTCTATATGGTAATTGTATTTTCTTTTGTTGCTGTTCTCAGACCTTAGAGTTTGCCTGGATTCAGTGATCAAATGCTGAGTAATTTTCACTGGGAGTATGAAGACCGTATGTAGGGTTTTCCCCAGCCTCTAGTGTAGTCATGGGCTGCTTGTGAGCTACCCTGATGCCCTGTAAAGCAATGTGATGTGACCCATCCTTGTGTCTTATTTCTGGGGACCATGTGAGAAAAGGAGTGGGAAATCATGGGCATGAAGGTTTTGGTTAAAACACAAAAAACTTCATATATTGCCCCTTCCTGAGGAATATGCATTTTAACAATACTACATTATCCCCTGTGCTCTTAGGGAACACTTGTGGTAAAATGACAAAATAAATTAAGCAGTGGTAATGACTTAGTCCAAAATGATCTCTGAGGGAGGAATTTCAGGCGGATAGTAAAACTCTTCCAGGGCATCTGATAAATCACTTCCTGTAGATAATTGCCTTCTGTTTAATTAAGTCGGCCCAGCCCAATCTGTAGTTGTCTATGAGCTCTTATCCGTAAACTTCTAGTACTTACAGTAAAGAAACAAAAAGAGCCCCACAGTTTCAGTGCTCAAATCGGGTTTTTGGAGATGGATGGACTCATTTTGCATTTTTTGTTCTAATATTTACTATGTAATTTCTCAAAGCCTCTGTGCCTTCATTTTACATATCTACTTATTGTGAGCATTAAATAAACTAATGTCTGTAAAATGCCTGACATTGGGGCTGGGGTATGACAGATGCAGTAAATATAATTTCTTTTTAACAGATGAGAGTGTATTGTATAACCGGTCACCTCAGAAGTCAGCTGAACTCTACTTTTATTTCCATCATGCCCAGGAAGGGAAAGAAGGAACTTACAAGTTTTAGACCTTGAATTGTTGTGCAGACTTCCACCATTTATTTGTTTAACATCCTTTCCTTTGCTGGACTCCTTCCCCCTTCTCCTTCTGGGCTTTGTTCCTCACGATGCCTTGCTTCCCTGCCCTAGGAGAGACATGTGGTCCAAGCAGAGTCTTCCTTAAGATTAGGTAGAGGGTCTGTCTTCCCTTTGGGTTGTGAGTGGAAAGGATGTGAGCATAGGATTGCTAGTTGGTAGGGAGCCAGTGTGAAGCCAGCACAAGCACAGAAGAAAGAGGCTGGAGGAGAGAGAGACAGTCCTGATGGTATTTTTGAGCCTCTGATTTCAGCCATGACTAAGACTTTCTTCATTACAGGAAGCGTTTTTTTTGTGTGTATATGTACTTGAACTGGCTTGAGTTACTTTTTTTTTGTCACTTGCAACCACAAGATTTCAAGTACTATTTCAGAGGACCCTCGGTGTATGTAAGCATAGGCCCATTCTGGAACACATACATTTCCAAACCCACTGAAGAAGTGAAAACTCTTTGATATCTTCTGAAGCTTCGTGTGCCATTTTAGTGGCAAAGAAATTTGTCTGAGGTCTGTTATGAAGGATAATTCAGTTCACCTCAACTAATATTTTGAAAAATCCAAGCCAGGTGTTATGGAAGATACAGTGAAGACAGACACATGGTGCCTGTTGTTGGAAGGCTACTTTTTAATTTACATGACTGAAAAAAGAGACGTATTGGGTCCCAGTGTTTATTCTGCCCCAACTGAGAAAAAGCAAAGATAAAAGGTCTTGAAGTTCTCAGTCTAGGAGATGAAGCCACACCTCTTCCGTACCAGCCAGGTCCAGTGGGAGGGAGTTAATCACCACCAAGAGCGGAACTCACCTCAAGGCCCAGTCACAGGCAGCATGACAGCTTGATGTGGGCAAGTGCAGTTTCTACAACAAACATCTTAGCAAGTAAAGTTTCTTAAAACAAACATTTATAATGTCAAAGTACAAGTTAACAGACCTTGGAACTATTAAAACCAACCTCCTCCCTGTACAGTAAAGTGCTTTGCCCTCAACAGATAGTCATAGACAGGGATGGAGCTGTAGGCTGAAAACATAAAGAGTAAGGGTAGTTTTAACTTGCAGTCTAACTCAACTGGGATATAGTGATGTTAATTTAGTAAGGGCTGATACAAAGATATTTAAGAAATTACAATTTTCTGTTTGTAAAAACTTCCTCCAAATGTATAAATATAGCCAAGGACATTTGTAAGCCTAAGATATTTATACAGAAGAGCTATAGTGCCAGGGAGAAAGTGATATAAAATCAGAATGCCTAGAGTAGATGGAGAGGGAATGTCATATTCCCAAGAGAGACAGAGCTCCTCAGTGTAATGCTAATGGGAGAGGGAAGAAGGAATCTGACAGAAAAGGGTGGTACATTTCCTTCCCACTCTCCCTCTGACTTGGTGGCTCGATAGTTGGTGTTGGTATTTGCCATGTAAATTACATCGAATTTCAATTTGATGTCTTACATCCGACTGTCAGAGCAAAAATAAAATTCACACTTTTTCTAAGTATTTAAAATATTCAGCTAAAGTTAGCTGTGAAGCTTAGCTTCTTCAGAGTTTTGATTGATGTAATGATAGCTAATAAGCTGGCAAGCAGATGATCGGTTAATCTAAGACCTTCTATCTCGGTCTACAGCAGTCAGTCCTATTTAGAAGTCTGGCAAGTGCGAGCATGTCCAGAGGAGGGAGGTAAAGATGGTGAGGAGCCTGGAAACCACATTGTGAGAGGAAGGCTGATGGACTGGCTGCTTAGCTAGGAGAAGAGGTGGCAGATGGATCAGTTGTCTTGAAATATTTGGAGGAATCTTTAATGTGGAAGGGAAAGAAGAGTTATTCTGTGTGGCTCCAAAGGGCAAAATTAGGACATTAAATGTTTGTTTTATCACATTTTCTTTTGGCAATTTGAGAAGCCAAATGGTAAAGGTATGTTAAGCCCAGTAGTATTCTAACTATGTTTGCAATAACTTTTGTTTTTAATAATGGAAACACTGAAATGGAGCCGTAGTAGAATATTGCATTAATAATTCTCAATCACTGCCTAAGGCAGATGTTGTAAGGCAGGGTTTTCAAACTGTTCAAAGCCACAAAACTCTTTCTTTAAATGGAAGACCAAAATGTTTATGAAAAAGTATTTACCTCTTTGTTATTTCTTATTTTATAACAACTATTAAATGACTATTTTCAATCAGTACCTTCAGGATCAAAATCCTTGCCTTCAAATGGAAATGTGACACGTAACTGTGGGCTGTCATCGGGGACACTGTGGTGTCACCCGTGTGCCACATGAAACACTGCTACTGAACCTGGCAGTGACAGCTGGCAGTATCAGTAAGTTCTAGTGATAACAAACCAAGGTGTGTTGCCTATTGTATGATTGTCTTTATAAGTGAAATTTTCATGAAAATATTTGTCCAAATTCACATTCATTTTAAATTAGGTTTCTCCAATATGGGCATAATAAATTTAAGATAAAAATTCATTGTGATGCTATTGTGTACCTACTACTATATACTGTATACTCTACTTAATATTCAATGTAAAATTAGATTTACAGATTTTTAGGTTTTTTAGAAACTAAAAATGTATACATAAACTACATGAATTTTAACATTAAATTAAAAGGCAAAATAAACAAATTGTTTTATGGAGAGCAACTTCATGGAATATGCAGTTTTTGTAAGAAAAATCAGCCTCATGGTTGTTCCTAACTTTATACCCTTCTCTTTTGTCATTTATGTCTTAGCCCACTGTAAAAATAACATGGTGAGGGAAAAATACAGAAATAGTTTGCTTCAGGTAGGAGCCAGCCAAGAAAGTAGGGATTACACCAGTTGTTTTAACAGAGAGAATTTAGCATAGGGAATTAGTTGAACACATTTTAGTGGAAAGGCAGGACTGAGGAAGAACACAGGCAGTAACATTTCAGTCTGTGGCATCTTGGGGGAAGGAAACTAGAATTATGGCCTCTACGCAGGGGACCCTGGCCAGCTTTGCCGTTAACGCTGAGGAAATGCGGTGAGGCTAATTCCAGGAGTGCGTGGGGAAGGAAAGTGGAAACGAGCCAGTGGCTGCTGTCAGGGAGACTGGCTGTATTGGGGGCAACAGCGACGGGAAGAATGGGCTAATAGCAAAGGGCAAGTTCCTTTTCCCTCCGTGCAGCAGTCCAGTTTTCCCCTGGAGCCCTTTTCTTGGAGGAATCTAACAGGGATCTTGCAGGCGAAGGAGGAGTGTGTCTGCTGAGTCTCAGCTGCAGATCGTAAGGCCGAGTGAGGAGGGATGGGCTCAGAGCTCTGGGACCGTGGTTAACTACTGGCACGCAGGTGGTGGCTCTGTTTCAATGTCTTTCTTTTTTCATTGTTCTGAGGTAAGCGTTTAGTTTATGTCAATTTGCGGCCCTAATTTCTTTTGAGACAAAAATAACAGCCATATTAAATAGTGTTGTATGAAATTCCACAAGTTTTAATAAATTGTGTAGGAAAGTAAATATTTCTAAAGGAATACGGGTTTTTTTGAAAGAAAATAGGTAGGCTACAGTAATTCAAACACATGTTAATAAGATGTTTCTAAAGAAAAGCTTTACCCATATCAATTTAACAAACTTAAAAGAACAAATGACTTAAACTAATTCAGAATTTATAAAAGTTCTCTAAAGACTATGTATTCTTTTAAAGTTTGTGTTCTACAGAAGTTTGTTAAGTCCTTTTTTTTGCTGAATATTTTTTCAGTTTCATTTTATTACAACTAAGCTAAATAATGTTACGTGATATGTGTTATGAAAACATAAGTATGCAGAGTCTTCAGACTCACCATGCAGGATACTAGGTCTGCGGGGGAGGGAACATGACTCCTCAGCCTCCGGAACTCCAGGGAGGAGACCCGAAGCAGATGCAGGCTTGGGTTTGTGGTTCGGAGAGAAGCAGTGGACGTGATGGAGGACAGGACTGGGGTCATCTCTTATCCCCTTCTTCTAACCGTCTTTCAGTGCCCTGCTTTCCCCAGGGATATCAAGCTTGTCTTTAGAGTGTTTGGAAACGGAAGCCCAGTGTGATGACGATGGCTCTTTGTCCTTCTGGTACCACATATGTGCCTTTCTCACTGTACTTGCTATTCCTTTGAGTGGGAGTGGCTCTTCCATACTTAGAGACCAAGAACTTGAGAAGCAAACACCCACTGATGGAAGAAATGAATTTACATTTCTGTACATCAGCATACCATTCAACAAGTGAAAATGCTAGTTTAATTTCTTGTGGAAGGAATTCACATACTCAAAGAACTTTAATGAACAGTAGCTATCACCAAAGAGGATTTTAAAACTATTTGACTTTTGACTGAATATTTTTTGGAATCCTCTAGTAAATTGTGTTAGGTCATTGAGAAAAGAAAAGTATATACTAAATTATTTTATTCAGTCATTGCCCCTGAAGCTAAAGCAATACATTTATGAGTTTACCAAGCTTCAGTTTTTTGAAAATGTGCTCAGTTTCTTTATTCATTGTTATCATGTGCTTGGAAGGATGGTCATAGATGACTGTATTTATTTATTTATTTGTTTGTTTGTTTGTTTGTTTGTTTATCTTTTTTATTATATTTTATTGATTATGCTATTACAGTTGTCTCAGTTTTTCTTCCTTTGCCCCTTTCCACCCAGCATCCCCCACTCCCTCAGGCAAACCCACATCTTTGTTCATGTCCACGGGTCATACATACAAGTTCTTTGGCTGCTCCATTTCCTATGCTGTACTTTACATCCCCATGGCTGTTCTGTAACTACCTGTTTGTACTTCTTAATCCCCTCACCTCTTCACCCATTCCCCCAACACCCCTCCCATCCGGCAACCATCAAAACAGTCTCCATATCCATGATTCTGTCTCTGTTCGTCTTGTTTACTTAGTTTGTTTTTTAGATTCCATTGTTGATAGATACGTATTTATTGCCATTTTATTATTCATAGTTTTGATCTTCTTTTTGTTAAATAAGTCCCTTTACCACTTTATATAATAATAGTTTGATGATGATGATGAACTCCTTCAGTTTTTTCTTCTCTGGAAAGCTCTTTATCTGCCTTTCGATTCTAAATGATAGCTTTGCTGGGTAGAGAATCTTGGCTGTAGGTCCCTGCTTTTCATGACTTTGAATATTTCTTGCCAATCCCTTCTAGCCTGCAAAGTTTCTTTGAGAAATCAGCTAAAGGTCTTATGGGAACTCCCCTGTAGGTAACTAACTTCTTTTCTCTTGTTGCTTTTAAGATTCTCTCTTTATTTTTAACCATTGACATTTAAATTATGATATGTCTTAATATTCATAAGTAAAGAGTATGATAGAGTGGGCCTCTTTGCATTCATCTTATTTGGGACCTTCTGGGCTTCCTGGACTTGCATGTCTATATTCTTCACCAGATTAGGGGAGTTTTCTTTCATAATTTTTTCAAAGAGATTTCCAATTTCTTGTTCCTTTTCCTCTTCTGGCACCCCCATGATGTGACTGTTATAACGCTTGAAGTTGTTCCAGTGGCTCCTTACACTATCCATGTTTTTTGTGTTCTTTTTTCTTCTTGTTTTTCTGATTGGTTGTTTTTTTGCTTCCTTGTATTCCAAATCATTGATTTGATTCTCAGATTCACCCACTGCATTGTTGTTTCCCTGTAAATTGTTATTACAATTAGTACATCCTTTGTTTCTGACTGGGTCTTTGTTATGCTGTTGAAGACCTCACTAGGTTCTTTGAGTATCCTTATACTTGGTGTTTTGAACTCTGTATCTGATAGACTGCTATCTCGGTTTTGATTACTTCTTTTCCTGGAGTTTTGATCTGTTCTCTCATTTGGGCCATGCTTCTTTGTCTCCTCATTTTGGCAGCCTCCCTGTGTTTGTTTCTGTGTATTAGTTGAGCTGCTATGACTCCCTGTCTTAGTACTGTGACCCACTGTAGTAGGTGTCCTGTAGGGTCCAGTGACATGGCCTGTCCTGTTACCCAAGCTGGGTACTTGGGCTACACCCTTCATGTGTGCTGAGTACACTATCGTCTTATAGTTGAGCCTTGATTGCTGTTGGCAGGTCAATGGGAAGGATTTACCCCCGCCAGTCAGCTGTAAGGACTGGCTGTGACCACTGACCATCAACCTCCACCCTCCATGGAGCATCCACTATTTATGGGAAGAGTGGTGGTGCTCTGATGTGGTCTGCAGCTGTCCACTGGGTGTGCAGGCTCTGTGGTTTCCTGGGTAGTAAAGGCCAAGGTCAGCCACCTCCTGTATTCTGCCTGGGCCCACAATGCCTGAGCTATAAAGCAATCTGAGATGGCTGCTACTTGTGCTGGGCTTGGAATTCCCAGCAAAACCCAAGCTGTAAATCTAGGTTGGCTGCTGCTAATGCCAGGCCTGGGGCCACTTAGCAAGAGGTATGGGGGCTGAGGGCTTGCTGGGGGCTTGCTGAGGCCAGCTGTTGCTGGTTTGAGATAATTTCAGAAGTTGTGAAGCATGAGCCAAGACCAGCCATTCATATGGAAAAGCCACTGTTAATGGCTTGGGTGGGCCCATAGGTGGGTGGGGTGGAGCCTCAGGGAATTTTTTGGGTGGGGAAAACTGTGTTAGCCAGGTTGATAGAGACTCTGACATGGCACCTGCATGGTGGTTCTGTGGCTCTGTGGGGGGATGGTTAAGAAAAGGGACAGTGGCTTCTGCCTGCCTTTGTGTCTGAGAAAAAGCTGTTCTCTAGCTCTTGCCTAGATACCAGACACATCTGTTCCTTCCCATATGCCACTAGTGTCTTTCAAGCTGCTACCCTAGAGATGGAACTCAAAGGGAGGGAGTCTGAGTAGGTGAGTTTGTGTGTAGGTTCTTTAAGAGGAACTGCTTGGGACTCCATAAGTTTCTTCCACCAACTCAATCCTTGCTAGTTTTTGCCGTATGGAGACTTATCTTCCTGGCATTGAAACCCTGGGTTGGGGACCTGATGTGGGGCTGGGACTCCTCGCTTCCAAGATACCCCTCCCAAATTTTTATACACCACACATGGGTGTGGAACCAGCCTATTCTGTGTCTCTATGTCTCCAACCCTCCTACCAGTCTGAATGGATGTTGTTTCTTTAATTCCATAGTTGTCAGACTTCCATTCAACTCAATTTCTGATGGTTCTGAGTGATGGCGGTTCTATAGTTTAGTTGTAATTTGGATGTGGTTGCAAGAGTAGGAAAGCCATGTTCACCTACGCCTCCATCTTGTCTTTTTTAAAAATTTTATTTTATTGTTTATACTATTACAGTTGTACCAATTTTTCCCCATTCTCCCTCCTTCCTAGCTCCCCCCACTCCCTCAGGCAGTCCCTATACTGTTGTCCCTGTCCGTGGGTCATGCATCTATGTTCTTTGGCTAATCCCTTCACCTTCTTTCAACCAGCCCCCTCCTCTCTGCTGCACTGAGACAGCAGTCTGTGCCAGGTTTCTATGCCCCTTGTTCTGTTTTGTTTGTTAGGGTTTTTTTGTTCATTAGATTCCACTTACAAGCGAGATCGTATGGTATTTTTTTCAGTTTACATTCATGGCCATGGATGACTTAAAATTTTAAGTTTTGTCTTGATATCATTTTAATGGTTAATCATCCTTAAGTTTTCTTTAGCATTACATAGTTTTTTAACTGAAGCATTACACATTCTTTATTTGCTCCATTATTATGGCTTTTATAAAACCCAGTAGAATCGGTCCACAGATTGCTCAGTATTCACAAGGCAAATACACTGACCAAATGATCCTATGCACCTGGCTTTTCATGGTCAAACTTTAAAAATTAGGTTTTGGAAGCCATCAAAGAAAACAAACACTGGCACTTTAACCAATTTTATGTCTTGACTGATTGAATAAATAGATTGAAATGTATGTGATATAAAATACATTCTACATGCTTATCCAAAAAGGGTTTGGTTTAGGATTAAGTAGCTGAGTGAGAGAGCTATGTTTTGAATAATTTTTGAAAGTACAATTTCTTCCATCCTATGATATTTAAAGTATTTATGATGCTCTTGATTACACTGTAGTTATATTTTAGTGTCTCTTGCTAAGTTTTATGACTGGTTATTTGCATTGAACCTAAAACAAAATGAAGCAAAATCACTGGTTAGAGGTGTATCTGATGTTTTCCTAAAAATAGTAGCAATGTTCTGAGACCCAAGCTTACATTTTAAAATATTAGCTGTGTTCTGAAAAACCTAATTTTTTAAAACATTATACCTTATGGTTTGAAATAAATATTTCCTTAAAGAGAAGCCTTAATAATTCGTGTATATCACAGAATGTGGAAGCATAATTTGACCATAATAGGTGCTCCCGATAAACAGAGGTTGCACAGACTCCCCAGAATGCCCGACAGGAACCTCTGTAGTCTCCCCTCTGTGTACATTTCCAGCCTCATCCCTTTCCTCTCTTCTCATCGGTCACTTTATACGAGACTGAATTCTGCAGTTACCAAGACAAGCTTCTCCTAAATTGCAGGTGTCTTGTAGGTGGGGCCCATGTGGGGATCATTTGTGTACTCATCGCAACAGTGCTTCTCACAAATAGAGGGTACCAGTGAATGTGCATAGATGGAAAGATGGGAGAGAAGAAGAAGGAAGGAAGGGTGGAAGGAAGGAAAGAAGGAAAGTGGAAGAAAGGGGTTGTGCTGCGTTAATCAATACCCATTTTAGTTTAAACATGTCAATCTGAGAATGAAACCTGAATTTTTCTCTTTTCCAGTGAACCAGTCATTAAATAGAGTGGTGTTGCTCACGTGTATATGTGGTTTCCCCAGGAGGAGGGTGCACTCCCCGGAGAGCTGTGGAGGGTCCGCTTGGGGGTGGGTGCTCTGGAGGAACTAATTTTCCTGATTTTGAGTGAGAGCTACTGATGCCTTTCACTTTACTGTGTGATCGTAGACGATTTATGTAACCTCTTGTTTTTCATTGTTCTCACTTGTAATATGAGAAGAATAACACTTATTTTACCTCAGAAGCTTTCTTTGAAGACCAAATGAGATAATGTTTCTGAAAGCACTTTGAAAAATGTGAAGTGTTATTTCAGTGAACGGAAAGAGGCATTTCTGTTACTGCTATTAGTGACCTGGCACCGTGGGGATTTTCTGAGCCTGTGGAACCTGCCAATCAGGCTGTGTGTATCCTTGTTGCTTGTAGAAGAGGTAGAGTGATGTGTACAATTGTGATTTATTTAACCGGATTAGATTGCTGGCAACATTTATGCTGCTGTTCTTCCTTGGTGAACATTGCCTTCAGAGCAGAGGAAAGTGACCTTTACTTGAATCAACTCCTACCCTGGAATATCAGCCTAGAAAAAAAAGTATATATTATCATGAGCAGGAGTGTTAGCCAAACAAGCAAAAACTAATTCCAGCTAGCAGTGCATTTAAGTTTTATGTAAAAGTCTCCTAATAGATAATAAATTACATGAACAAATAATTTTAAGATTCAAAGCAATGCTATTTTCCAGCCTAATTTTTCTGCCAAAGACCATGATCGCATGAAGATCTATCCTTTTGGCATGTTTGACACTATATTTCTTCTTTGTCATGATAATCATTTTCCAGTGATAGCTGTACTTCTGTGGCCACTTCTCTGTTCCAGGACCTGTGTTTGGATTGTCTGCTGTTTTTATCACTGTTCGAAGTGCAACTCTCTCGTCAGTTGCAGCACAGAAGGACATTTAGTGGTCCTGAGCAAACAGTCGGGGATATGAGAACACCTTACATCTCAACCTGAGCAAATACAGCAATCGAAATTCAGGGAGGAAACAGCCATGCTTTATATAGATAGTTTATGATGTGGAACAGCACATGAGAATCTATAAACAATACAAGGTAAACAAGTGATCAAAACAAACCACAGTGAGCACAGTGCCCCTTGGAAGTAGGTTTCAACAACAGAGTTATGCATAATAAAGTGAGTAGATTAATGATTGGTATTTATTAGGCATTGAGTTCATTCTTCTTAACCGTAAACATGTACAAAACCTACTGATAAAATAACTACCATATTTTGAAGGCTTACTGTGTTCCAGGCACGATGTTAGGCACTTCTTACAACTTACCTCTGATGCTTACAACAGCAATGCAGGGTATGTTATGCTTGTTAGTGGCCCATTGAAGGGATACTTAGGGTTGAAGAGATTGTGAACAGTGTTGTGCAGGTAGAAAACAGCAGAACTGGGTTTCAGGCTCATATACATCTCGTGCATTTTCTTCCTTACACACATATTTGAAGTTCTGTCATGTCACTACCAGTAGTTTCATTACATCACCAAGGTTTCCAATAAGAAACAACACCATTATGGTAGAAATTTATGGGCAACAATATGGGTCATAGTTTGGACTAAGAGAACTGATATTACAGACTGAGAAAGAGAAGCCCGAATAATTGACAAACCTACGTCAATATATTGTAATTGCTCAAAGTCCATAGCTTACATTATACTTCACTCTTGGTGTATCTCCTGTGGGTTTGGACAATGTATAAATGACACGTATCCTTCATTATAGCATCCAACAGAGTATTTTCACTGCCCTAAAAATTCCTTGGGATCTGCTTATTCATTCCTCCTCCCCTAAACCCTGGCAACTACTAATCTTTTTACCATCTTCATAGTTTTGCCTTTTCTAGAATGCCATCATACAGTATGTAGCCTTTTCAGATTGGTTTCTTTCACTTAGCATAATACCCTCTAGGTCCATCCATGCTGTTGTAAAAGGTAAGGTTTCGTTCTTTTTATGGCTGAGTAATATTCCATTGTATAAATGTACCACAGCTTTTTTTATCCAGGTATCTGTTGATGGGCACTTGGGTTGCTTCCATGTCTTGGCTATTGTAAATAATGCTGCAGTGAACATGTGGGTGCGTATATTCTTTTGAGTTAGTGTTTCGCATTTCTTTGGATATATACCCAGAAGTGGAATTGCTGGGTCATAAGGTAGTTCCATTTTTAATTTATCGAGAAGCCTTCATACTGTTTTCCATAGTGGCTGCACCAATTTGCAGTCCCACCAACAGTGCACTAGGGTTCTGTTTTCTCCACATCCTCATCAACACTTCTTACTTATTGACTTATTGATGGTAGCTGTTCTGACAGGCGTAAGGTAGTATCTCATCATGGTTTTGATTTGTGTTTCTCTGATAATTAATGATGTTGAGCATCTTTTCATGTGTCTGTCGGTCATCTGTATGTCCTCTTTGGAGATGTTATCTATCTAGGTTTTCTGCCACCTTTTAATTGGGTTGTTTGATTTTCTGGTGTTGTCTGAGTTCTTTATACATTTTGGATATTAACCCCTTATCAGATGTTTTATTGGCAATATCTTCTTCCATTCAGTAGGTTGTCTCCTCATTTTGTTGATGGTTTCCCTAGTTGGATGTAGTTTCACTTGTTTATTTTTTTTATTTTGTTTCCCTTGTTCAAGTAGATATGTCAGAAACAAACCTTGCTACGAGAAGTGTCTGAGATTTTACTGCCTGGGTTTCGGACACCCCGCCCCCTTCCCCAGGATTTACTTGGTTTCAGGTCTTATATTTAAGTGTTTAATTCATTTTGGTTTTATTCTTACATGTTGTGTAAGAAGGTCTAGCTTCTTTCTTTTTTTTTCATGTATCTGTCCAATTTTCCTATCGCCATTTATTGAAAGACTGTCTTTACCCCATTGGACGTTCTTGCCTCCTCTGTCACAGATTAATTGATCATATAGGTGTGGGTTTATTTCCGAGCTCTCTATTCAGTTTCATTGAAGCTCTTTGGTCTATTTTTGTTGTTTCATTGTTTAATTTTGAGTTCTCTACATATTTGAATAACAGTCCTTTATTAGATCCATTTTTTGCAAATATTTTCTCCCATCTGTGGCTTGTATTCTCACTATCTAGACATGTCTTCCACAGAACAAAAATTTTTAATTTTAGTGAAGTCCAGCTTATCAATTTTTTCTTTCATGGATCATGTCTTAGGTCTTGCATCTAAAAAGTCATTGCCATACCTAAGGTCATCTAAGTTTTCTCCTGTTATCTTCTAGAAGTTTTATAGTTTTGCATTTTATATTTGGGTCTGTTGTCCATTTTGAGTTAATTTTTATGAAGTGCATAAGGTCTGTGTCTAGGTTTATTTTTCACATGAGGGTGTCCAGTTGTTCTAACACCTTTTGCTGAAGAGACTGTCTTTACTTCATTGTATTGCTTTTGCTCCTTTTCCTAAGCTAAGTTGACTATATTTGTGTGGGTCTATTTTGGGGCCCTCTATTCTGTTCCAGTGCTAGATTTGCCTATTCTTTTGCTAATACCGAACTGTCTTAATATAGTTTTATAGTTAACCTTGAAGTCAGCTTCTGCCAGTCTTCCAACTTTGTTCCTCTCCTTCAATATTGTCTTGGCTATTATGTTCTGGGTTTTTTTTGCCTTACTCTATACACTGTAGAATCAGTTTGCTGATATCCACAAAACAATTAGCTGGGATTTTTATTGAGACAAGTGAAAACTTTTAATATTCTGGTGCTTTTCCCCTTAGTTTTACATGGCATTGTAAGGGAGATTTTTTTGTTCCCTTTAAAAAATATTATAGTGATTTATTCTTGTCAGGACAAATAGGCACCTATATATTGGTGGTAAGTGGGGGTGGTGATGATTTCTGGAGCCCTTCAATTATTGGGTTAGAGCATACATAAGAACAGCTGAGCCACATTCATGTCACCTTAAATCATCTTAGTAGGCAGAAAGTATTTTTGCTACTACAAAGGAGTTCACTTGCTTTCTTGTTTTTGACCACAAGAATAAATTTAATCCTTGCACTGAGTTGGTATTAGAAATCAGGTAATATAAACAAAGACACAATTATGGATAATACCATGGGTTAATGATGTTTCAACTCTTAAGAGAGTGAAATTGCTTATTTTAAGTTTGTTTTGAAAAGTTTTCTTTTTTAGGGACAGTGCTGTGTTTAGTGGACTTAACAGATTTTTTTCATTACCTTTAAAAAAATATTTTTAGTATTCTCCTAAGAAATTGATCAAAGATATTCTGGGGAGATTTACAAAATAACAGTGCCAAAGCAAAGGTTAATCTGCCATTTTAAGTAGTTACGATATTAAATAACCCAAGTAGACAAAAAGTATGTTTTTTATAAGAGTTTGCTGCATACTCTTGATATGTACTATTGGGAATATTTTCATGTGTACTTTCGTTGGAATATTAAAAGGCAATTTGTGTGCCTTGCTAACTAGGCTTCGGATTAAATGAATGTATTTATCTTAGAGGTCAATGCGGGAGACAAATACCTTTATTCAACAGTGAGCAGGAGAAAAATACAGTATAACTTTAACTTAAGGTACCTTCTTAATGACGTTGAATTAAGTTTGTTAAAAGTGTGAACACATTTGAACGAAGATGCACACACTTCTTGATGTGCTGCATTCTTGCAGGGCTGTGACGAGCCTTCCGATAGACTCTCCCTCTGCCAACATCGAGAGTCTAGGGATGTTTGTGGAAATCGTAAGGTGAAGTTAGAATTTAGTACTGATCTGGAAGATTCATCTATAAATTTCTTTATTATTTTTGATTGGTTAATGAGTTTGTTATAGCTGATAGTTAGCATTTGCCCCACAGGCTGGATATTTTGGCATAGTGATCAGGTTCATCAAGCAAAGTTGATGGACATTTTTTTACATGGATATTTGGATTATTCTGGAATTCTTTGCTCTTGATTTAAGTTTCATATTAAATCTAAATTTCTGGTCATGGGGGCTATCCTTGTAGGAAGGTATAAACATTAAAAAATGCTGTACTGGCTGCAAGGACTTTAATCAACAGTTCACTTGATGAAGTAATACTTGTTGAGCCCTTATGTGTTCAGTAAACTGTGTCACGCATTAGCAGAGTAGGAGATAATTGAGAAACCTCGTACATGGTTTTTGTACTCAAGGCTACTGTGTCTTTAGAAACTTGAATTAGTAGTTTTTGAATAAATGCATTAATACACAATGCTTATAATTCATAAGAAATTACAGAAACTAATGGACTTATTTTTTGTTCTCTGCAGTATATCCATAGGCTAGAATAACCACATAGATACCAGGTGCTCTGTGCATATTTGAGTGAATGACCAAATGACCATGTACTGTACATGTGGTCAGAGCTATTGGAATCAAGTAGAAGTTTATCACTTTTAGCTGGTTAGTCAGGGAAGGCTTCATGGTGTGGGTGGGATTTTAATTGATGAGAGAGAGGGAGTGCCATCTAGAAATAGGGAATGGTGTGGAGGCTTCTGAGATGTTGGAAGCTGACAATGGAAGTGTAGCAATGGTGGGTGATAGAGGTGAATTTTGGAAAGTCTTGCAAGACAAACTTAATTTTTCTTGTGAAGACAGGGGAGAGTTAAAGAAATATTTTAGAACTATTAATCTAGAAAGGTTGTATCAGATGCATTGAAGAAGTGCACATAGATAAGACTTGATGATTCAGTGACTTGATGAGGTAAAGATAGTAGTCAAGGGTGGTTACAACCTTTTTTTGAGCTTAGTTGACAGGATAATAGTAAAAGCATAAGCAAATAGGAAAGTTAAAAGGAAAAATTAACTTTTTAATCCTTTTTTGGACTTAATATTTTTTGTATTTTTTGTCCATTATCATTTAGTCCCCATATAGCCCCTCCCACAGTCACCACATGGCTGTCCATGTCCATGAGTCCTTTTTCCTTTTTGCTCAACCCCTCCACCCTTTACACTCCTGCACCCTTAGCTGTCATCCTGCTCTCTATCTATGAATCTGTCTCTATTTTGCTTGTTAGTTCAGTTTCTTCATTAGATTCCACATATGAGTAAAATTATATGGTATTTGTCTTTTTCTGACTGGCTTATTTCACTTAGCATAATGTTCTCCAGGTGCAGCCATACTGCCGCAAAGGGAGACATTTACACAATGGAATACTACTTGGCCATAAAAAAGAAAATTAACTTTCTATGGGAAGATTTTTCTGTTTTAAATCTTTTAATGTTTGAGTAACAGGGATACTTCATTGTGGACCAAGAGAAAACACAGAAGCACTGATTATGTGACTGCTGAGTAGGGTTAGATCAAAATACAGTTCTGTTATTTAACTGGAGTTAATGTGGTGTATCACATTAATTGATTTGCATATGTTGAACCATCCTTGCATACCAGCGATAATCTTCACCTGATCTCAGTGTATGACCCTTTTAATGTGCTGTTGAATTTTGTTTACTAGTATTTTTTGAGAATTTTTATATTTAAATTTATGAGGACATTGGCCTAGAGTTTTCTTTTCTTGTGGTGTCCTTATCTGGCTTTGGTATCAGGGTAATGTTGACTTCATAAAATGAGTTTGAGAGTGTTTTCTCCTCTTTGGTTTTTCGGCAGAGTTTGAAAAGAATTGGCATTAATTTTCTTTAAATGTTTGGTAAAATTCACCTATGAAGCCATCTGGCCCTGGGCTTTTCTTTATTGGGAAGCTTTTTTTGTTTGTTTGTTTCTTTTTGTTTTTGTTTTTAAATGTTCCCAAAAGGCTGTATGCTAGCAATATAGCAGAAAAAAACTTAGTGGAAAAATGTTTTATGCTAATGTCCATGGGAAATGTATTGGGAAGTTTTTAATTACTGATAATAATAAGTCTTACTTGTTATTGGTCTGTTTAGATTTTCTGTTTGTTCATGATTTAGCTTAGAAGGTTGTATGTTTGAGGAATTTATCCATTTCTCCTAGGTTGTCTAATTTGTTGGCATATAATTGTTCATAGTAATCTCTTATGATCCTTTGTATTTCTGTGGTATCAGTTATAATATCTCCTCTTCCATTTATAATTTTATTAGTTTAGTTGTTGATCTTTTCTATTGGTAAGTCTAGCTGAAGTTTTATCTATTTTGTTTATCTTTTCAAAAAATATTAGTTTTATTGCTTTTTAAATTGCTTTCCTATCTATATTTCATTTATTTCTGCTCTAATTTTTGTCATCTTTGTTACATTTTTTTGTTAACTTTAGGCTTAGTTCTTGTTTTTCTAGTTCATTAAGATGTAAAGTTAGACTGTTAACTTGAAATCTTTTCCTTTTATTTTTAAATTTAAGTATCGTTGACATACAATATTATATTAAATTCAGGGGTACAATGTAGCAATTTGACATTTATATACTTTATGATGCGATCACCACAGTAAGTCTGGTAACTATCTGTAATGTAAGGTTATTACAATATTATTGACTATACTCCTTTTTTTCTTAATACAGGCATTTATTGCTCTTAACTTACCTTTTAGCACTGCTGCTGCTATATCCCATAAGTTTTGATGTTGTGTTTCCATTTTTGTTCATTTCAAGATATTTTTGACTTCCTTTTTGATTGCATATTTGACTCATTAATTGTTTAGGAGTGTGTTGTTTAATGTTTACATATTTGTCAATTTTCCAGTTTTCATTTTACTGATTTCTAGTTTCATGCCATTGTGGTCAGAAAAGATACTTGGTATGGATTTCAGTCTTTTAAGATTTGCTGAGACTTATTTTGTGACCTAACACATGGTCTGTCCTAGAGAACATTCCATGTGCCCTTGACAAGAATGTGTATTCTGGTGCTGTTGGATGGAATATTCTGTGTGTGTGTTAGTTCCATTTGATCTAAAGTATAGATCAAGTCCAGTGTTTCCTTATTGGTTTTCTGTCTGGATGATCTACCCATTGCTCAAAGGGAGTATTAAAGTCCCCTGCTATTACTGTATTGCTGTCTATAACTCGTCTGAGGTCTGTTAGTATTTGCGTAAGATATTTAGGTGCTCAAATATCTTTGCCTCCAGTCATCTGCCTTTCTGAGCCCATTGCTCAGTGGAAAGAGTTGAGAGACTGAATGTACACGAGTGATGAGCTCCCTTGTGCTTTTCCTCAGGAAGGGAGACAAGGAAGAGAGTGAGTGGGAAATGCATAGATGAGAACCAGCCCTTTGACAGTAAAATGAAAGGGAGTAATTAAACCTTGATCATTGCTAGCAGGGAAACAAAATGGCCCTGAAATATCAACATCTTCTAGTTTACTATCATAAGCCTAACTCTTCCTTGAAGAGTTTCCTATTTTATAAATTCTAGTGATAGCACTGAGATTAAAAAGAATATTAGTTTTGCAAGCTTATTTTTTTTTACCAGTTCCTTGCCATAGTAACTACCTTTGTCTTCACGGGAGAGCTAAGAGTTTGTTAACAACCACCCTCCAGGGCAAACACTGTAAAATCAGTGATCCAGAGTAGGTAGCTGATGGGGAACCTTGACTCCCTGGTGTTTGGTCGTGGAGAAGGAGAAGCGGACGCAGATCTGGTTGGGGAATTCATGTCTGCGGCTCCGGGTGGTGGGCACACGAACTTCCATAGCAGCCATTGGCCTTGGGTAAGAGAAAAACAAACATTCCATGTAGAAATGGGAAAATTCCAGCATTATAGGTAGAATATTTTCAGATTGGGGCCTTTGAACTACTTTTCAACCTGAAGTCTTCAGGAATAGGCAGTCTTCTGCTTCTGCAGATTCCACATGAAAAGCCAAGCCAGTATTCTTCGATTTATAGATTTTATTTCCCAGATTGAAGGAGATTTGCTCTTTTTAAGTGAACTGGCCGGCCCATGCATGCTGGGTTTCTATGGCAGTATGATCTCAGTGACCTCTCTTCTCTGTTGTGGAATGTAGGTGATAAGAATGGAGGTGAGCCTGATGATGCTGAACTGGTAAAGCTCAGTAAGAGGCTGGTGGAGAATGCAGTGCTCAAGGCTGTCCAGCAGTATCTGGAAGAAACACAGAACAAAAACAAGCCAGGGGATGGGAGCTCTGTGAAAACTGAAGAGGCTGGTAGGAATGGCACTGACAATGACAACAACAGGAAATGAGACCCAAAGACAGGCAGGCCCCGCTACTACGTGAGAAGCATCCCTCCTCCCCTCTGCTGAGTCGATGGACTGATTTGCAACGTGCCGTTCAAGTGTTTCTTGTCCCATCTGTGGAGGTTGCCTAATGCTTTCATGATCAATGTGTTTTCATTTCTGAAACTCAACAGAAGAAAAATGGAGTGCTGGGACTAATAGAGGAAATTAATTTATGAAAGAAGAATGGTCCAGTTTTTACTTGCCCTCAGCCATGGCTAGGGGAGAGGGGACTTTGGAGTATGCTTCATGGACTCAAAGGCCGTGGAAGGGCCTTGCCACACTTGGAATACTGCCGTTTATATTGCTTAGCAGGGCATTTGACTACTTTATCTGAGGCCAACACACACACACAGCTAACAAGTGCTAAGTTTAAAATACTTACTGTTGAGATCATACATGTGGTCAGTCCGTAATGTTTTGTGTTTGTCCTGCGTCTGCTGTCACTATGCAGTGATCTTTATTTACAGCAAATCTGTTTCAGGTAAATAATATATTTTTGGCAAAATGCAACCTTTTCTATAAATCGTGGGCAACATTTTAAAGGTTTCTTTTTAACCTCTTTTGATAAGTCAGTGTGCCACCTTTAATATTTTTCATTGGCATTTGTGTATAAAATGTTTCATAAATTTTTTTTTCTGTAGGCAAGAGACGTATTGGAATCTGGGACTTAATTAAGGAAGCTTTACATCAAGAGAGAATGGTTCTGAAGTCCAAAGTGAAACAGATAAAAGAACTTTTATTAAAGCCTGAGATTCAGGCCAAAATTAGAAGGGAGCTTTTTGAAGGAAGACCCATTAACAACAGTAATCAAGAAAATGATGTTGATTTCAGTGCAACTTTGACATAAGGTCTGCCTTAATATCGTGGTACCATAGTTCATGAAATGTTTTCGCTGATTAAATAGCTCTTTGGTAAATGCCAAAGAAGTGCTTTGATAGTGTCTTTACTACAGCACACCAACATTTGGTAAGGATTTCACAACTTCTTGCCAAAGAAAACTAATTCTGTCCTGTTATTTTTTTTAAAGCTAAATGTGTGTGGGAATGTTTGTTTCTCTAGTATCAAGGGTTATTTTATAAAAAGAACTTCTTAATTAGCTGTTGTAAAATGTTCCTTGGGTCCTCACAGGTAAAATATACAGACTGTGAAAAATCACTTACAGATTAAAAAAATAGAGTATTTGAAGAGTCACTTGCTTCCTCTTGACATGATTTTTGTTGTAGTAGTAAATCAAAAAGAAGTATCGTCCACACATGACTATATCTGGTGTTACTTTAATGGGAATTTGAATGTTTATTGAATACTAGTACTTGAATGAACATTTATAAATGTAATTATTGCAGTCACTGGTTAAGAATGTTTTATAATAGCCATATGTATTATTTTTCAATGATCAAAATGCAGTTTGCCTTTTCATTTCTTAATGAATAAATGTTTGGGATTTTTATTTTCTACTTTTCTGAAGATAAACCCAGGTCTTACTGTATCCCTTATAATCTGAATTTGTTTGCACTGGATTATTTTTAAAGAAAAATTCTTGAAAATTTTCCCCTTGTGTGATAATCATTGTTAACAGCTTTTTCTATGATCATTGTAAAATGCTGCTACTAAGAGATTGTGATGGAGGGGGAAATTATTAGAGATCAAATATGTAATCATTTCAAATATAAAATCCAGTTTACTCCTGGAATTTAGCTATTTTTTCACTGGGTAAATTATACTACATTTATTTATAAATGTGTTTTTGCATTTTCATGCTTCTTAATAAACGTATTGTTTTCCCTTGTTGCTTTCCCTCACTTTCTGTTACTCTTGGACGTTGTTGGCTCTATGTCGGTATCAGGAAGTCTAAAGGGGGTCGTGCTGGTTTCAGCATGTCTTTACCTGAGGTTCTCATCCTTTATGCTAAGACAGCCCAGTTGTCAGGTCATGTTCAACTTCAAACTGTTAATCACTTCAAATCACTCAGCTTCCCAGAGCATTAACAACACAAGGTTAAATGCAAAGAAACTATAAATAGCATCTCATCAACTGCTAATAATGTGGCACTAAAGTGACATTAGTAGCAAAGATGAGAGGAGCATGTCCATTCGGATGCGAAGACCTGAGAGCTGCTTACCAGGAGACCCCTGTTCAGTGGGAGAAGGCTTTGTTTATAAGCAGATATATGAGGGGGCTTGCCTTGTTTTTCAAATGAGGAAACACATTCCAGGTTGAGTGCATTATCCAAGCCACACTGCTTGCTATGAGGGACCTGGACCTCAACTACAACTGAGGGCCCCACCTTGAAGTTCCAGAGCTATTTTCTTTTCTTTTTAAATCCTCACTTGAGGAGATGTTTATTGATTTTAGAGAGGAAGCGGGGGAGAGAGAGAAAGATTGATGTGAGAGAGAAACATCAATCAGTTGCCTCTTGTATGTGCCCTGACTGGGGATCAAACCTGCAGCCTTCTGGTGTATGGAATGACGCTCCAACCAACGGAGCTGTCCAGCCAGGGCTCCAGAGCAATTTTCACTGTCCCATGACCTAAGTTAACAATACTTCAGAGAAAGCCCTTCTTAGCATGTATCTATAAATATCTTCTCCTCAAGGAGCTATTGTCATCTTTTCAAACAATTTGGAACACTAAGGTAGTATATATTTTTTGATCTAGGGTTACATGTCGTACTGTTATCATAGTTAAGAATCATAGCTTCCATTTGTTAAATACCTGGCTGTGTGCCAGGTGATTTAGGCATATTACTATATTTCTTCCCTTTATGTGACCATGTTAGGAAGTCATTGTACTGTTTTACAGATGACAAACTAAGAAACCGGGACTCTAAATGGTTATAAAGCTAAGTGGCTATTTATAAAGCCAATAAAAGGTAAGTCTAAATTTAAACTTGGATCTGTCCTACTTCAAAGTCATACTCTTTCCACAATGCACTTCCTCTCTCTACCAGGTACAATATATTTCACAACTTTGGGATGTGTAACAAAGGGAAAGTCACTTTCTTTTGACCAAGGCAGCTTCCTTGTAGCCTTGAAGTTTTGTGAACATATTTGAAAGAAGTCAGTTGCTATGATAGCACTGGACAAAAAACCCAGATTATCTAATTTAGGAGTTAAATATTCTAATCCTCATCAATAAATCTTCATTTAAACAGGTTTACAAAGACAATGGATGGTACACAATAAAATACATTTTGCTGATGGTTCCATTAAAAAAAAGTAATAAGATGTTAACTTCCAAAAATCTAAGTTTGGGTTCTGAAACAGTCAAAATGACATTGTCCCCATTAATCAGAGTCGTAGAACAATTGCTTGTTGGCTCACACAATACGTTGTCCCCATTTGGCACTGTGTGCTGTGAAGGCTTGTCTCCTGATGCGAGGCTGTGTGCTCAGGGCAAGAGCACTGGTTTGGTCTGGGGGGGGCGAGGGGGGAGACTGGTTTCTAGACCTGGGTCTGCCTCTGACAAGTAAGTGATCTTGAGCAAACCAATTTACTTTTTGGGGCTTCCGTTCCCAATTGATTGTTTGAAACAGTTTTAGGCTGGGTGATTTCCAAAGATTCTAGACTTTTGTGTCTGTGCCGAGATGCTGCTTGTGCTGATGCCACTATCTTAGTTCGTTGCTCAGGTGTGAGGCCTTCTTGACTAGGCCACTCTAAGTGAGTCTGTTGTCAATAACAGTAGGAATTCTAGAAGACTT
Organism: Carollia perspicillata; assembly: GCA_004027735.1. NCBI lineage: Eukaryota > Metazoa > Chordata > Mammalia > Chiroptera > Phyllostomidae > Carollia > Carollia perspicillata. The sequence goes on along the minus strand of PVKM010002426.1, from coordinate 28,873 downwards.
TATATTGTGTCACATTGTGATGGCTGTCACTTCCATGCAGGGGAACCTCAATGCCACATATTGACATTTATAAACAGATTTCAATATTTTTAGTCACTGAAGAAATAGATCCTATATGAATATATTTTTAAAGACTTTATTTATTTATTTTTAGAGGGTAAGGGAAGGAGAATGAAAGGGAGAGAAACATCCATGTGTGGCTTCCTCTCACGTGCCCCACACTGGGGACCTGGCCTGCAACCCAGGCATGTGCCCAGAATGGGAATCGAACCGGAGACCCTCTGGTTTGCAGCCTGCGCTCAATCCACTGAGCTATACCAGCTAGGGCCTATATGAATATTTTAAGGAATATAAAAAATATTTCAACAGCTGGACAAGATTCTGTCAGCTTTGAACTTGGTCCTACTTTACCGAATCTTAGATTATTATTGTATTAATCTTCTCAGTCAAAACTAACTATAGGCCTTTGAGATATACTAGATTTATATCAAGAACACACTTAAGATTCAAACTATTCACTCCAAAACCTCAAATGTACCAATCATCCCAGCAGCCAGGTGTTCCCATAAGGAGGTAATTAAAGCCGTTTGGTTTCGTATTCTAGATGTTATTTCAGGCGTGTGACCAATAAGATGTTTGCACCTCTGCACTTGATCACAGATACATAAACCAGCTACCATGCTATGTAACAAATTAATAAGTTATTCCATTTTATCATTAAAAACAACAAACCTATAGTATCTCCAAATGTAAATTGATGAATGGATACTCTATCATCATCCACTGTTTTTGTTCTTTTCAAATCTCATTCCCAATAGTTTTATCTGGAACAAATTGTAGATGCATTCCTGTTCCAGTCTTTTTCAGGTAGAGAGAAGTCACATTAAAAAGGAAATAAACGCAGGCTACTTAAAGAAAAGTTCCTAAGCCCCAGTGTGAGCTGGATGGCAGTGCACACAGTAACAAGGCAACACCATGTATTATTTCTTTCGCAGTAAAACTGAGCATTGGAGCAACCCGCCCGAGTCAGCGGATTTCAAGTGCGGACACTGTCCACAGCACTTCTTTCCTGTTCACTGTTCACAGCACAGATCACTGCTTGGGGGATACCAAGGTAATTTGAGATCTGGAGGAAGGTGCTAATATCTCTAGTGTAATATGCACAAAACTACTTGTTTACAGCATTAAATGTAACTGATAAATTCAGGCAACTTATGATCATTTAAGATGTAAACTGAGATATTTATTCCTCTACCTATCCCATCACTAGTCACTTGTTAGAAGGCCTTGAAGTTCTATTACACCATCAAAGAGAGGAACAATAAAACTGAGAAATCAACTCATTGTTTCTGGTAAAGTAATGCTTCTTTCCGTTTAGTGGTTCAAACTATATTTGAAAAGCCAGTATCTTGTGACGCTGTCCCGTATATTTGTGTCATATTTTTGGACCCCTTGGCTCGCAGTCTTGTCAGCTTAAGCAGCTGTAGGGTGTGCGGCCCTCTCATGCTTACATAACCACAGAGCAGATTGGCGCAGCGCTCAAAATGACTCCTACGCTTCCTGTCGACAAACACATAGGCACTATGTCGTCTGAGTATCTCTTCCCATCAGAGCGCACTGTAGTTTCTTTGCTTGCTTTTTTAACCGCATGAATGTTATCTTACTCATAATTAAAAAAATATTTTTGTAAACACTAGGTGGGATGTAGAAAGGTGTGGGAGCTAAGAGGACAAAGGAACGAGCCTTACAGCTGGGTAGGCATTGCAGTGCTGAGGAAAGAAGCAGGAGTGCTCCGTGTGCTCCATCCGGAAAGTATCCGATATGGTAATGGAGGTAGAGAAAATACAATGAATATGCAAAGCAGGGAGACACTGAGTATATTTTTTTAAGATTCTGGAAGACAAATTTGGGAGCTGTTTTTATCAGGTCCACGCTTGGAAAGTGTCTTTATGGAGGGGAATGTGATGAGGGCTTTTAATGATTTCTTGGACATTCGTCATGCTTAGTGACTGCTCAGCATCTTTTGAACACCCTTCCTATGTTGGAGCAACTTCCTACCTTGTGATCCCTGCTCCCCCAGGGTAGAGGCCCCGAGGTACAGGCCAGGAACTCACCTTCTCCACCTCCTTTGTCACTGGAGTTCAGAGACCAAGCAAGAGGGAGACCTTGCCTGTGATCAGTCCATTCTGGGGAAGGTATTCTCTAGGGCTCCCCACCCGCTGTCAGTGGTGCACACTGGCAGGGGGTAGTACCTGCCAATGAGGTTCCCCTGGCGCGGCTGGCAGTGTCATGGGGCTTTTTTTTTTTTTGCTGCCTGGCCATCCTGGCTGATTCTCTGGACCCACGGGGGATTCTGTGAACTACTGACTATCCTTTAAAGTTCCATTTTCACTTAAACTAGCTAAAGCTCATTCTGTTGTTCGCAACTAAGAGTCCTCACTGATACAGGCTACACTCCACTAAATCATTGTTTCATCCAAGGGCACAGTTGGTGTTTTGAACTGGACACTCCTCCATAGTGTGGGACGATTCTGTGCATTGTGGGAAGTCACCATTCCTGATCCCCAGACACTAAATTTCAGTAGCAGATGCCAGTTACTGTGACACCTAAATATGCCACCTCCACTTTCCAAATCTCCAGATGGGGGGGCAGGTAACATAACCCCTAGGTGGGGAGCGCACTATTAAATGGTGCTCTCCTAGTGCACACAAGAGTTAAAAATGTTCCTTCTTGCGCCCACTGCATGAAGAATAATCGAGGTCTTAAAGAGGGCCTGGCATGCTCACTAGGGCTCTGTACACACTCCGTCAGGCACCAGATGGAAACAGGAAAATGTAACTGCCTGCATGTATATGGATCAAAACACCTAGTTGGTGCACTCGGAAAATGGCTGAATGGATCCATTGTGTTGGTAGTGAGGTCATTGTTGAAAAAAAAAGTTCTTTTTCTTTGTTGATAGAATTCTTTGGGCAGAATTAGAGACTGCAAAAAAGATGACCTTCAAGTTCTAAAACAATACATCATATTAATATTCTTATTAGATCATATAGTAACAAGGCTATCTCTCTTGCATTTTGTACAAATGTAAGTTAAATATTTTGCATCATATGCTTAAGAGAAAAAGTTTATAGTAAGCAGATGTAGGGATGTTTTAATGTAATACATATTCTAGATGCTAGGAATATAGAAATGGCTTAACATGCAAACAATATTGATTTTCCCTGGGAGGCGTGGTAGGAAGAGTTCAGCTATAGGAATGGGAAAGAGCTATTCCCTTAGGGCTCCACTGAAGACTGGAGGAAGAGGGCACCTGACTTAAGTGACATGTGAAAATACAGAGCAAAGTTCATTCAAATCAAGGGATGTGATAGACAAGAAAATAAGTGCATTGCATTAATTACAGACCATGGAGGATTTACCCAAGAACAGGTCAGAATCTGAGGAAGGGGCTCAGTGGAGTCACTGTGAGGGACAAGGGCGAGACAGCAGGGATGGAGGTCTGACTGGGAGGAGGGAGGACTGCACTCTTCTCAAGGGAAGAGATGTACCGTAGTTTGCTGTGTATAATGCGCACCCGTGTTTTTAGCCCAAACTTTCGGGAAAAATGTCTTTCACTTTAATTTTTTTATTTCATTTATTTATTTATTTATATTTAGAAACAAAACTGATTGTTTTATTCCAGTGTATTATTTTGCATATGTATATCATTATTGCTTTCTGGAGTGGTACTTTTAATGCGTAAGCATAAATAAAAAATTAAAAGCATTTATATGGATATGGAATTAGTACTACCCGTGGATAATGCGCATCCTTATTTCTCCCTCAAAAATTTGGGCAAAAAGTGCACATTATACATGGCAAAATACAGTAAATATTAAACACTAAGAGCCCGTTACGGAAGGTGTCTAGAGATCCTTAGTGAGAGTCCCTAAAACTATCCTGGTGAAGGAGCAGCATACCCTGGGGAACAGTGTTTAAGAGATGGGGAAAACTAAATAAAGCTGTGTTTGTGTAATGTCACCAGTCCTGTTTGTCCAACAGGCTGGTCGCAGCAAGATGACTGGCTGAATTAGGCTCTCATCCCCTCTGCCCAGACCAGAAGAGAGCGTCAACCCAGGGCTTGGGGAGGGGAAGAAGGAGAGTTGGGTACTGAGGGGAGTGTGGGCAGGACCATGTTCTCCATGCCTCCCGTGTCTTGCTCTGGTTTGAGGGATGCTAGGACCCCTCCCCACTTTAAGTTTGGGGAATCTGCGAGTAGAGCAATCCTTTGCCCCATTTCTGGTGGAAGGGCTAGAGCGTGACCAGCCTAAATTAGAAGTGACCCTTTGCTGCTGTCCTGGAGGTCACCTGCAGAGTTAGAAATGGTGGCGGGGCTTCTTTGGGCTTCAAAGGCAGCAGAGGGCCCACGCCCCACTGCTGATGAGTTTTCTGAGCACTTCGGAGTGCTATGCGAAAAGATCTTAGTCCCACAATGGGCAAAAAACGTAGTTCACAGAAAAAGATATAAATTGACCAAAACTATGCATTATACACAAAGATGTATGCATCTTTGCATACATACATACATGTATGTATGATGATGCATCATACAAACCTCACTAATCGTTACATTAAAGCTAAAACAATAATGAGGTTTTTAAATTTTACCTTTCAGAGAACAAAAATGTGAGATTTAAAAGCTTGATAATACAGAGTCCGGCAGAAGTAACCCCTGCTTGAGTGTGGCTGGCGGGGGAATAATATGGGTGTGATAGTTTATAATTTTAATTTGAACATTTCGCCTAAAATGTCACATGGTGTGCTTGAATGTGCTATTGTTACGTTACAGAATTCCATGTTTATGATTTTGTAATGAAAGACTTCATAATAAAAAGGGGGCATTATTTGTGCCAGACTCTGTATATGAACTTTCTGGCTATTGTTTTAAAGAAGGAAGGGTGGAGGAGCAATTAAGAGAATTTGTGGTGAGACTTACTTTTTTGGTATATGACAACAAAAAAAATCCTATTATTTATGTGTTTTGCCGGTTATGTATCTTCCTACTTGTGTATTTAAAAACAGTGGCTCAAAAGCTAGAGAAACAAGTTCAAAGTCAAGAAAATGAGGGAAAAGAGGATGCTTCTCACCAACCATTAACTACTTCGGTTTGAGTTATATTACTTAAGAGGTTTAGAAAGCTTAGATGGCACTGAAGTAACAATGCTGTAATGATGCTGGAAATAGCAATGCTGTAACAAGCAAAAGTAATGCTCTGAAGCTGCTGAGTTCTGCTCTTTCATATGATGGAAACTATTATTTAGGCGGGGAATTAATAGTGTGCTTTGGAATTTCCACTGAGATGAACATATTTAGCAGCTAGAGAGTTCAATACCTGCTGAGTAAGTAGAAGCAGCAGCCTCCATTTCTAGCTACACTTCACACACACACACACACACACACACACACACACACACCCTTCACACTGTAAGTGTTGTGGGGGTGGGGAGAGGTGGCCTTCAGGGAACAGTCTGCATTGTGAACTGGTTTGCCGCTGCATTTTTAATGGTGTGCTGCCATGAAGAAGCAGATCTCTGTGGAATACGTAAGATGGACTTGAGTCTAGAGAATGGCTATGTGAAAACTTGCTTGATTTATTCAAATTGTTAATGTAAGGCCATTTGAATTGTTCAGGTTTGCCAGTGAGCTCAATTCTGTACTCCCTAAAGTTTTCTTTAAAATCTGTTACAATCATAAATTAATTTACTTCCGTTTTAATTTTTTGTTGCATTCCCTTTGTGGCTGACCCTGTTCTCTGTTTGCTTATGAAACATTTCATGTTTGAAATTAGGACTACTTTGTGTTCAGGAAGCAGAGTAATTCAATGACCAAGCAGAACCCTGAAATATGAGTCCCCTTCATCTCACCGTCGCAGTGCTGAGCAGACTGGGGAACCCTTTCCTCGTTTGTCTTTCATGTGGGAGAGAGATAAAGCACTGGACTGAAGACTAAAAATCGAGTAGACCATGGCCTATACCTCATCGGGCAAATCAAATCGACTGTATTTCTTCTGGCCGGGCTACCTTCTTTTGAATTCAGGGATGTCGTAATGAAGACCTGTTTAGAGCTGTACAGGTTTGGCTCTCATCCAAGCAACAGTGAATGCTCCTGTTTTGTGTTATCATTACACCTTGAGCAGACTCTATTAATCATCGGCTTCATGCAGCTGTCTCTCCCTCAGGCGTCTTGGAGACCATCAGTGACAGGAACTTTCTCTTTGCATACACAGAATCCCAACAAATGTTTGTGAATGAATGTTTGCATATTGAGAATTATAATTTTACTGAGACTCAGTCTTAGTCTTGTCCTGCTTTTTCTGTTACACTGTAGTTTAAAATAATGTTGTTGATCACTCTCAGGTCATAGCACCAACATGACCCAGTCCTTGGGAATAACTGGTCTTCCGGCATGAATAAATTTTGGTGCATAGGTTTTCTTTCTTTCTTAGGATTTCCTCTCCTCTGTGTCTCACTCTTTTCCTGCAGATCTTTGGATTTTGTGCTTATTTGCATCCTGCAGCATGCAATTGCCTTTTCCTCTCTCATTTTTTCCCCAAGTTGGTTGAGGACTAGACTGCATCTCACACATCATCATATCCTCCATAGCACCCAACACACTATCCTGCAAATACAAAGCACTCAAAAGAGGGCTGTGAAGTGAGCAAATGAGTGAAGAATGCCTGGGTGAATTAGACTCTGGTGATATGCTTATATCACACAGGAGGACTGGAGTGAAGACAAATCAGTGCTGCTCAGCTTAATAGCAAAATCTTGAGATGAGAACTTCTAACAAATAGTAACAAAGAACCAAATTAGACCTCTTAGATATCTAAGTCTTGTCTTGTGGATGGCACCTGGCTGATTCCATATCTGGAGTTCCATCTCCATGCAGAATTGAAGTTTGATCGAGTTTCCAGTCAAAGCAGTCAGGGGGAAAATGTACAGTGACTGCCAATGCCATGTTTGTGCCAGTACCCAGCCCCAGTGGCTCATTATCAAAATCTCATCGCTACATTGGAACCAGCAGCCCTGGATGGGCAGCTGGGTTCCAGCTTCAACTCTGCCACGCAGTATCTACCAGGCCTTAAGTTGTCAGTTCCAGACTTCAGGGTTCCCCACTGCAGGCCAATAATGTTTGCATGGAGTGTGGGTGGTATTAAATGACCTCTGGGGATTTTTTTAGCTCTAGTGTTTTTGACGTTATTCTGTCATGAATAGACACCATTCTTTTTTTTTCAATTGCTCCAAGGACATTTTTCTTCAGATTTCATGTGTAATTAAGGTGCTAGGTTTTCAGAAATTGAAGAGCTGTGAACAAAGAGGGTGCTTAAAGAACTACTCCTGGAATAATGACTCCTAAAAGCGCCGTAACTGGCATAAATATGTGTGACTGCCTCGTGTGCCTAGGCCCTGGGGGGCTGGAACGAACAAAGGAGTTATGCGTGAACACTTGACATAAGTTAGTGATAAGCTCCCTTAGTAGGGGGTTTGATTCAAGGAAGGGCGGCAAGTATGAAATCTAGACCTCCAGAAACTGAAAGAGCGAGCAAGATTCGAATGTGGGGTTCATGTAGGTCGTGGCTGAGAGCGTGGTCACCGCTGGATATGTAAAGTGCAGTCTGAAACTGTCCTCTGGGTTTAGTGACATTTTGAACTTTGGTGAGGCCCTTCTGAAGGATTGGCGAAGGGGCAGGCACCGCAGAGTGGGTGGGGGATCATCTAGGAGATGCGGCCACAGCGGTGGTGAAAATGGGCACCGTTTCGAGAAATTTGGTTATGAAAAGGAGGGAGAGAGGGAAATAGATGGGGAGGCAATTGGTTGATTTCCTTTTTTTTTGTTTGTTTGTTTTTAATGAGAAAAGACAGAATGGAGAGGCAGCAGTGGAAGACTTCAGAGAGAGAAGGGATGGGTTGCCACCGGTCGAGGTACTAGTTGAGGTGTGGGGTGTGGATGGAGCACACGTGGAAGAACTGGCCCTAGGTGAAGGGCCAATTGTAAACCATGGCCAGATTATAGGGAGGGGGATTCCGAGGTTTTCCTAGTGGAACCTTGTAGCAGTGGGTACCCTAGTTGTCAAAGTGATAGACTGCATGACTCATGAAACCAGCTGAGAACTGTGAGATTATGCCAGAGACCCTCTGAGTCTGTAGTACATACAGCAAAGAACGTTGCAAAATATCTGTGTGACACTCTGAGAGGCTGGAATACTTGTTAACATGGTTTGTCTTTTGAAGAACATGCAGTGTTTTGTTAGTTATTAGTCTTCACTAGACTAATACACTGTGGGCAGAGTTTGCAGTAGGCTCTATAGTAAGATGTAGTTATTGATTCCAGAGTCTCAAGCCGACAGGGCTGTCAGAACTCATGTCATCGATAACAGGGGCCTCCAGCCCAAGGATTGCAGATTTGTATCTTGTGATGAGTTGAGGAAAGTATACTGAGATTCTCCACAATTTCCCCCATTCCTACCACATGCTCCCTTCCTGCCCAACTGCCCTGATTTTCTATTTCCAGAGATGCTCTTTGTTACTACTTTTGGATCCATGTCCCTGGCAGGACTTGCTTGCTCTTATCCTTGGGCCAGTAAGTTTGATCTTAATTCACCTTATTCTTAGACCTAGTCAAGCCTGTGCTTGGCATAAAAAGATGCTTTGGTGAACTGAGTAATCTTATTTCTTATTACTATTAGTTAAAAAATATTAGGGAGGCCAAATTTTCTTTTTTAAAATATTTTATTTATTTATCTTTAGAGGGGAAGGGAAGGAGAGAAGGAGAGAAATACCAATGTATGGTTGCCTCTCGTGCGTCCCCTGCTGGGAACTGGCCTGCAACCCAGGCATGTGCCCTGACTGGGATCCTTTGGTTCGCAGGCCTGCACTCAATTCACAGAGCTACACCAGCCAGGGCCAAATTGTCTTTGTTAACAGAGAACCTTCCAAAAGATATCACACGGCTTTTACAATGTCTATGTCTATTATCGGGTGTATGTTTTCTACGATGGTTCAGTCACGAAGACTGAGTTGGCAGCAGGACTTCCTCCGGGGCCGGGTGATGTTGAAGATGGTCTCTGCCCAGGCCTCAGATGGCCGCAAAGGTCTTCTACATGTCTCAGGTCTCTCTGCTGACTGCGTAAGTAATGTCTGAGGCCTGGATTCTATCATAATGGGCAGGGACAGGATACAAAATTCTGGCACACAGTTACTATAATTTACTTCATACAGAATTGTGCTACATGTCCAATCCAGTTATCAATCTTCTTTTTCAAGATTTGGCATTAACACTGGAAAGAGTAAGTTAGGATGTCCCTTTCCTCTGAGTGCTTTACAGTTTGTTTACCAAGAAAAGCAATTAGTCTTTCTTTTTCCCTTTGACAGCTTCTGAATATTTTGACACTAGGGTTCATCAATAAGACATGAAAATTATGTGAATAAATAAATAGAATTCACAATCACTGAGTACCTACCATATACTATAGATTTGATTTGATTGTTTTTCATAGATTTGAATATAATACATGTTAGCACAGACTGCAAAGCATTAGTACTAGGACTTGGCACCAGATTTAGGATTTTTTTCATGCTACAGTAGTTAACAAACAACAGAGCAAGCTTGGCCACCCCTATATCCCAATCTATACTGCTTCCATTAACATAGTACAAGACAGCGTTAGATTTTTATAGCAGAATTCATTATAGCTTCTTTAAATAACAGCCATCCTTCCCAGTTTTTTTCTCATAATCATAGAAGAAAACTAAAATATCTGTAAACCCATCAAACTACATTTAAATATAAAAGCTCACAATTTTTTTAAACATTAGTCCAAGAGTTCTGATTTCCTTCTATGTTCTTCCTTCTTTGCATTTCACTTTAAGTTAAAAAATAATTTATATATTATAAAATTCACCCATTTTAAGGGCATGGTTTAGATTTTTGCATTTTAACAACAATGAAAATAAGTTAGAAAGCAAAACCATTTGCTAAGATCTTTTTAAAAAATTCACACAAAACACAAATATGAAATAAATTGAGGAAGCTATTCGTATATCCTCCATAGGCTCTAACCTTGAATTTATTTTGAACTGTATTGCTTCCTTTCAAGGATCAGATGATTTCCAGGCTACAAAACGGAATTTTGAATAGAAAAAAAGATTAAATATTGTTCGCTTTATTTTATAAAATAAATCCCAAAGTCAAATAGATGCAGATAGGAGGCTATGGACCAATCTTACTTATTGATATACATGTAAAAAATTATGAACCAAAGATCAAATAAAATTTAGTAGTTGTACAGTAATAACCTACCATGTGCAATGGGTTTTTTTCTGGGACTATAATGGTGGTTAAATCTAATAGCAGTAAACTTACTGAAATAACATAGCATTAATGAATAATTTAAGACTGGACTATTTTCATCTCTAAGTAGGTCACAGAAGTATTTGAGAGAATCCCTTAATTTTTTATTTAAATAAAATAAATTTCTTTGTGGAGTAAAAATGAAAGGAACATTCCTTAATGTGAGAAAGCACATCAACTTGAAATCAAAACCTAGACTCTATTTAATGGTGAAACTAAAAAATATTCCCTTCACAATCAGAAACATATGATAGATGATCCTTTATCAACACTATTATTTAATAACACCCTGGAATTTCAGGTCAGTGCCATGAGATATGAAACTGGACTCACAGAACTGTTACAAAGGAAGTCCCAGTGTTTTTGTTTCCAGATGACATTATCACGCACTCCACACATTATCACACACACAACTCAAAAGACATGACAGAGAAATCCTAGGAATTAATTTCAAGTTCAATGAAATGGCAAAATACGTGATAATTACACCAAAAATTAACCTTTATGCCAGAAATGAGTTTTAATATAATTTAAAAAGTGGCACTTGCAATTGAGACCAATATTTAAACAACCAACAAAAACTTTAGTGAAAAATGGTCAGTTCTAGGATTCATGGTATTCATAAAATAACCACAGGAAAGGAGTTTAGGAGGAGCGCAGGCTTCCCAGTGACGAGCTCTGGGGGAGCGTGGGATGGTGAGGAGGAAATAACTTCCTCAACAAGAATTTATAAGGGATACAGAAGCAAATTTTCCTAGGGGTCACGTGAGTATTCATCAAGGCATTCAAAGTCATAATCATGCCTAAGGGCCATTTGGTGAAAGGACCAGTAATGTATCTTAGATCTAGGGTTATCTGCTGGTCTAGCTTGATTTAAGGACAGACTGAGATAGAAGTAGTGCCGAATCGGCCTGGAACAAAGGACAAATGTTGGGGTCGGGTGACATGTACAAAGAGGTTCATTAAACTGCTCTGTCTATTCTACTCTTGGGTGTGTTTGAATCCTCCATAATAAAATCTTAAACAAGCCTAAAACAGCGGTTCTTAATACACAGGCTCAGCTGGCCCACTGAGAGATTTCAGTGACTCAATAACCCTCCTGAAATTATGTACAAAGTGTGTGAGCATATGTTCATTTTATTCTCCTGCGGAGGAGGTCCAAAATTCTGATTAGATGCTTAGGAGTCAGTTTTGCTGCAGTAAGAGCAGTTGGAGTAAATAGCTTTCCTAACCTTTCCTGAGGATTATTTCTTGTAACCGATGGTTATAATAGAAATTGGGAAATAGAGATCTTACGGCTAAGATCTGTTACACAAACTTGAAGTACAAATGAGACTTGCACCAGGGTTCTTGAAATCACTGTGATTGAACAGTTCGTGACTGAGGAACCGAAGTCTTATGGAAAAACAGAGCTGGGATTGTAGAATTGAAGATACAAATTAAACAGCGAAAGCTGTTATAATATGCTGTATGCTTATTAAAACAACATAATAGAGGCAAAACATTAAATAAATCAAGTGAAAGTGACATTTTATAAACTCTAAATGAGCAAGTATGGGCATTATAAAATGTATTTCCATTTGCCTTTTCTAACGGGAGAAACTTATTCATGATCCCCCATTGGGAATGCTTTTAAATTCATTTGCTTTGCTGCTAATAATTTGCATTCTAAAAAGCTCTCCTCCTCTCTGCCTCCCACTGCCTAGTTTGTCTCATTCTGAGTCCAAATGTTCAAGACCTTTTCAATTTTGTCACTAGAAGTTGTTGATTTCCACCTTCCAAACCTGCAATGTTCTAGAGACAAATAGAATGAAATGGTACTTGTGAAGAATGTTTCAATACCCTCTCTCAGAATACAGTCAGTCTTGTGATGCATTTTTTCTGAACTTCCAATATATTACATATGTTTCATTAGAAAACTTCTACTCTGTCTTCTGCTTTGTCTTGTTTGTTTTTATAAGTAAATGATTTTTAATAAATTAATGAAAGTTTGAAAGGACAGCTGTGGTGATGGTACGATGATGATGATGACTCGTGCCGGGCACTTTTCTGTGTGCTTTCCACGTGTTAACACATGCAGATCTCACATCAGCTCTCACATCAGCTCTCAGAGGTGGTGTCAGGAACATCATGTGAAACTTAGCAGTAGGTAACAGAGATCAGTGGGTGTCTTTCCAGGGCATTCCTGGGCTGGCAACTTTGATTGATTTTTCTATTGCCTGACAGACTGCTTAACCACTCAACAGAGGCAGAGGTTAACTTGTAGATTTCTGTTGAGATACAAATAATTTCTGTTGGGTTGATGGGCTGGCAGGTGGATGGTGATAATCCCAAAAGCTGTGGTTCATTGTCGTCTTGCACATTAACCAGCAATCTCATCTAAACATTCGTTTGTTAAATTGAACAGAAATGCCTACCTTCTCAAATGCCCTTTGGACCAATTTTAACATCTAATGGTTTCTTCATTAACTAATGAGTTAAAACTTTTGACACATTTTTTTTTTTACCTTTTGAAAACCATACTCTAACCCTAGGTCATATTGCACTGTAACTTTTAATGGTTGTGTATTATTCTATTGTATGTACCAAAATCAATTTACTCAACTGATTCTCCTGTTGTAGAATATTGAGGTTGCTTCCAACATTTTTCCCTCTGGGAAAATGCTATATTAAATATTTTGTGGCTAAACATTTGCATTGCATTCAATCATAACAACACAAATGAGGTTTCTGGGTCAAAACTATTCATATTTTAAAGACTTTTGGTGGACATTGCTTAGTTGCCCTTCAGAAAGTTCATCCAATTTCTACTTCAACGGAATATAAATATACCCACTTTCATTCCTCAGATGGCTATTTTCCCTAATGATTCTCAGTAGGAGTGATTCACATATGTAACACAAAAGGAGGAGTTGATAAAAAATATAGAAGAAAAATTTTGAGGAAAGAGAACTTAGAGTGGGAAATAATTTGCTACATTTATATACTTAGAGCAGATTATATGATTTGAGACTCAGCTGAGTAGGGTTGACAATGTTTAAGTTCTTTCCTAACTAATTTAAGTAATATGCCGGCATTGCTACCTAATTCTGCTTTGCATAAAGACAGGACAATGGATTATTTGCAGACAGAACCAAATTCTTTTCCTCCCTCCCACCCCCATCCGTTTCTTCTTTCCTTTCTTCTTATTGTTCAGAAAACATATCTGAATATTCTATAAAACATAAATGACTAATTAAAGCACATATTTCTATGCTGTAACGCATGACAATACTAGTTTCAATGAGGAAAATATTCACAATTATTTATCAGGATCCCGGCATCCAGGGAGCAGTGCTCCATCTCACCAGATCTCTAACCTGATTGTCAGACCCGAGTCTGAAACAAGTACCCCATCATGCTGTTCCAGGAAATGCATGTTATTCTTCTTTTGTGTGTTTACTGGATTTCCGCTTAAAGCACTTAGCTCTTTTTAGCCCTTATTCGTGTTCCAGGTTTTCCTAGCCATTAAGGTAAACAACAAAAGGGCTCCCAAAGTCATTGACCTTAGTGCTCACATATCCAGATGTTAGGGATGTTTACCAGAAATGTTCCTCAATGAGCCAGACGGCTTTGGCCCAGGTTATGGGTGTTAGAAAGACTTCCTTGGCAATTAGTTCAAGAATATCCTCTTTGGCCCAATGACAAGACCCCAGGTCGAAGATATTAAAGATTTATTTCTAACTGAGACATTTTCAAAATAAAAAGACAAGTGTTAGATGGCAAAGAGTTCGAAGGGTTGAGCTCTCCATCTGCCATAAAGTAGAGTTCTGGGACGTGCGTGCGTAACTTGAATGCGACTAACAGGTTAGGTCAGTGAGTGGACATGCACTGGACTTTAGAATTCATACTTCCCCGACAACTCAAATGACAAGGACTCTGCACACCTAAGTTCTCACGAAACACATTTTAACTGAAGAAACAGGGGCACAGAAGACTTGATTTCCGAAGCTTGTCTGTCTGATTTCCTCAGGAAATTCATTGTCTTTGAGATTCGGTGTCCACAGGAATCTGCCTGGTGTGGCACTCCTCCCTCTCCTACCTCCAAAGGCCAGCTTGGCGTTCAGCACTCGAGTAACGATACTGTACCAGGCAGGGCAGGCCCTGGGGGCCCAGGGAAATCCTGGAGCTGCCACGGTTTGGGGTCTCCTGGGTGTGCCATTGTAGCTCCAGGCTGAAGTGGAATTGTAGGCCAGCCACAGAGGACAGACTTTAGAGGAAAACACAGGGCCAACTCAGACTTCTGAAGGCTTTCTCTGAATGGGACTATATATAATAAATAAGTGTTTATCCTCGGGGTATTGAAAATACAGTTATTCATCCTTGGGTTGGGTCAGAGTGGGATTTACCTCAGTGAAGAGGTGAGAAAAGTTGAGAGAGCTTGTCTCAAAAGAAGTTTCTGAGTATGTTTTCTCCTAGGTCAGACATCAGATTTAACTTGACCCCTAGACAGTTGGACAACTACTTAGTTACATGGTTGCTCCATACTATACTGCCTTTCTGGTAATAAACAAGTGGGAAGGATGGAGAATGGGAGTTATACAGTAATTCTCAGACTGGAGTGGTGGGGAGGAGGACTGTGGCCGAGAGGGTGTGGTTAAGAGCCCCTGTGAGTCACAGAAAGGCGCCCTAGGTCAGTGATGGCAGGGGAAGGAGTGTCGCAGATGAAGACCTGTGGAGGCAGCACAGCATCTTGGGTAACATGATTGGGAAGAGGTCATCATTTCTAGGCCCTTCTCCAAATGTCTTCTCAGCCTTCTGAAATCTGATGTGACCATCAGCAGAAAAGACCAAAGATGTTTTCTTGTGCATGGGGGTTTGATCCAGAGGACACTCAGGGAGCCCTTTGGAAAACTGTAGTATTAAAATGGTGTGAGACCCATTGTCTGCAGACCATGTTACTTTGGATACTGCATGTTGTGGTCCTGAAATAATAAGACTCGGGGTAGGAGTGGCTTTCTGCATAGATGTACCCTGGCTTTTGAAAAGCCCTTCACCAAACCTCATTTGATTTTTCTACATGCTCCCTGTGTTCTTTTCATTTCTCAGAAACCAATTTCAGAGGTAAACAGTTATCTGTCAACTTCACTGGAGTATACAAATGTAATATAATTATATAATTTTTCACTGTTTCCCAATTACTCTTTTTCCTATTCCTCAGATGGCTGAAGGAACACATTTACCCATGATATTAACATGTTGATTTAAATCCTAGACCCATTGGTTTCCAAATAAATTGACATTTATATTATTTTAAGATGATATTGCAAATGTAAGGCTAATATTTATCTTGAAAAAAGGAGTTTAAGCACATGGGTCTATTTCCAATTTTCTTTGTTCTCATTGCTTCTTAGGCTATTTTATTTTGATATCTCTCAGATTATTGCATACTCTCTAAGGAAATTTCAAATTTATATATATTTGCTGATAATTTCTAATCCTGGTCAGATATACCAGGTGGTTGAACTATGTAGTCTTCAGGCTTTGTTTGGCATCACTGTGAATGTGAAGACCAATGGGTATATCTCTCATACCAGTTGAAAACAAGCACTAATAAAGTTTGTTTTAAAATGTATATATTTAGCTATAACCTCGTAAGGTCTAGAGAAAGCTGTTCAAATTGTTAGGTGGGTTGTACGGCTGAACGCCAACAACAACGATAATAGTTCTGTGCCCCAGGAGCTGAAAAAAACTCTGTGTGCATTTTCTCATTCAATTCTCGCATTACGAGGTGCAGATTCGGATGAGGAAACCGAGGGCTTTATCTGTGTCACACAGCTAGTCAGGAGCAGATTGAAAGTTTAGAACTAGGTTTTTGGTAGCAAGGCCTTATATTCCCAGAAAGTCTTCTTAGCCAGATTTAGAATAATAAACATATAAATGTAGCCATACTTTTTCTTAAGATTCATTAGATTTCATTATTTGATTTTCAAATTTTTTATTTCCTAATTAAAAATTTTGTCTGTATAAATTGTATGATGTTTAGCATCAGGAAAGTAGGCTGATAAAGGGTGCAAGTACTCAACTTGATATCCATAACATTTTTCTTTGATATCCATAACTTCTTAAAGAAGTTATAAACTTGTCTTTGTAATATACCCAAATTCTAATTTATGGGTATAACAACATGATTTAGAAACTGAAACTACACTTCTGTCTACTTACCACCTAATTCTTTTAATCTGATTTCTAGGCTTTCCTATGGTATAAACATCTTTGTCTCAGGCCTGCTTCCTTCCCGGGTAACTTCATGCAAGTCATCAGAATTTTTTTTATAAGCCTTTGGAATAAAACCTGGTTCAAAGTCCCTTTGACCCTGATGGCTTATTCTCTGAGCCACACGCCGACCACCTGCAGAAACATGCTCTCTGGGCACTAGGTCTCCTGAACTCATCGTCAGTGCAGCGGTGATGACAATTCACTCCACTTTTTCCACCATTGTATTATTTCATCCTGGATATCTCTGTATCTTCTTCGGCGTTAAAAAGTTGATTGTGCCATTATTTAGTTTGATTTATCAGCAGCCGTTTGGATCCCAAATAGCCTCATTTGGAATGAATCAGGGCTCTAATTACTTAATGGGGTGGAATCATATTCTAAATGTATGTGTTTTTATTTCTAATTTTGGCCCAGAAATAGAATTTGATGTTCAGAAAAATAATGCTACCTCAGCCAGTGTTCAGTACACAACACACCTGCCATTAGGGTTTCTTTGGCTGCTTCGAAGTTCTGTCGATTTGCGCATTTTTGATTTTGCCTTCAAGTGTCCTATCAAGACTTGTCCTCATAATATTGAATCAAGTAGCCTTTGAAGAAATTCAAAAGATGACCCTTTGACTTTTTTATTTCATATTATTGTCTTGCAATAAAATATATTTTAAAGAAAAGAAAACCCACAGGGGAGTCTGTTGGAATTGAATCTTGTGTTCCTTGCAACTTCCCCAAGGCCAAATTTCAACCTACATTGTTTTCATAATAATGCAGCTGATTTCACATAACATCTGTCGCTATGGTGACAGTAAGATAACGATAGCTGGAATAACTAATAGTGTTTTTCTAACTCGTCTTCTGGAATGCATAGCAGGTGTGGAAGTGGCAGCAAAGCGATTACTGAAGGGAGACATCAGGGAGCCTATCCGGGAGGCCTTGTCTCTTCTCCGAATCCAGAAAGACAAGAGCCTTGGCCAACCATTCCTCCCGAGTTCCTGCTCAAGTGTAGGGCCTTTCTCTGTTTCACTGTCTGAATTCCTTGAGACAAAATCCAAAGAATAACAACAAGCATTTAGGAATAACATGATGGAAGGAAAGAAAGAAGGACAGAGGGATGAAAACATAAGTAGCAATGTTGTGGCTTCACATGATCCAAATTGCAGTAAGCCCTATGAGGAGGGGGAGGGAGAGGCTGTGGGGATTGCGTCATGGCGTAAACGCGGAGGAATGGAGGGAGGCATGGAGGTGTGGCTTGCCATCATCTGGGTAGTTAACACAGCCTGTGTGATTTATACATTTCAAAGCACTGGCATGGTAATGTATGTGTAGCTCTGGCTGTGCAGCACAGATAAAAATATGGAAGGGTACAGGTTACATGTAAGTGGCTCCCAGGGATTACCTCGGACATGAGGCAAGGAGAGGACAGAAGACCAGTGGGAACCCAGAAAAAAATAAGATGAAGCACGTGTGTGAATACGGTCATGCTCAGCACACACAATCCCTTGGCACTTGCTGAAAAAGGTTTTGCCTGGCACATCGAGTGAGGGACTGATGTGGACCAAAAGACAGTATGTAAGCTGTTTCGTCCTGCCCCAGTACTCAATTCCAGATCCTTTACTTACAGTTTTCTTATGCTTTTTGGGGGGCAGGGCAGGGGAGAATGGTTTAATAATCTGCAAAGGTAGCAGAAGAAGCATTATACCTAAGGGTAAAAAAGAAAAAAAAAACGGAGTGATTTCTGGTACTTCCAATATTCCTCTGTTTCAATATTTTACTTATAGATGCCTATACTTTTACCTAGAATTAGGCAATGGATGATAAACAGGTTTCCAATCATGGACAACTCCTTTCCATTGGTTGTCATTATCTAGTGTGCCATTGTAAGGATTTACTACTGTCTATCAAACCATCACAGAACTTAGTGGCTTAAAACAGCAATACACATTTTATTTTGATGCTTGGCTTCTGTAAGTCAGGAATTTAGGACGGGCTGAGCTTGGCAATTCTGGCTCAGGGTCTCCCATGTGGAATAGTTAGAGATTGGGACAGTGCGGGTCTGGAGTAGCTGGGGACTGAGAAGGCATCTCTCTCTCTCTCTCTCTCTTATGTATACATACATATATACATACGCACACAACATATACATAATGCACACATAATATATATAAATGATCACCCTTGAAGGTGTATGTGTGTATATATATCTTCAAGAGTGATCATTTGAGCTAAGAAGGCAGAAGCTGCATCATCTTTGATGACCTAACTTTGGAAGTCCAGCAAAGTCGCTTCTGCTACATTCTATTGGTTGCAAGTGAGCTACAAATCCTTCCAGACTCAAGAGGAGTGGAATTAGACTCCGCATCTCCATGAGGGAGCAATAAAGTTCTAGAAAGCTTATAGGATAGGAAATGCAGTGTGGCCATCTTTGAGAAATGCCACCTGCAACAGGTGCTTCACTGAGAAGGATTTACAGGTCATGGCACGTGGGCATGCTGCAGGTGTGCGTGGCAGGGGGTGACGAGTGACGGGGCCCTGTGTCATACATTTGCTTTCCCTGCATTATGCACTTTCTTCTCTCTAGCCCTTTCATAAAATGAAAGTGCCCCTGCAAATAATAATCACATACCATTTTCTTCTTTGACAGAACAAAGTCAGCAAACGAAAACCAAAACAAAACACCACCACCCCTCCTCAGAATCCAGGCTGGCTTAGAGAATGGAGCGTAGGAAGAGAATATGCAGAAAAGGGTTGGGAAAAAATAGCCAAAAGCTGGCTCTGCAAGATGTCAGAGGCACCCGCAGTTATAAGGGCTAAAAAATGCAGAGAATGTGTGTTTGTTGGATGGAGATTGTAGTGGAGGTAAATTCCTTAGACAGAAAAAAAAAGCAATAAAATTTGAAAAATGTTTTTAAAAGCTTCAGTCTGGCAAAAGTAAATATTTTTTAAAAGTCAAAAGACAATCCAACTGGCTGGGAAAAAAATGTTTGCAATATACATAACAAAGGATTATATTTCAAAGTGCATCTAGCGAATGTGCCAGCAAATTATAAATAATCCAGTAGAAAATGGCCCAAGGATATCAACAGGCAGTCCACAGAAAAGAAAAATGTTTAATAAGTATGAATATTTGTAATGTGGGAAAATTAAATTAAAACAAAAAGGAGCTACCACTTTTAACCACTAGATTCTAAAATTAAAAATAATGGTAATGTCAAATGCTGGCTGAGGTATGAAGAACTCACATGCATTGTTGGCGTGATTGTTAATTGCCATAATTTGTACAAAAGTAATCTGGCATTTTTATTACAGTTGAAAATGCTGGAGGAGGGAGGTATAAGTGGACTAAATGGTCATGGAAAAACTACAATAAAGATTAAATTTAAAAAAAGAAAAAAGAAACTGCATATATCTTTAAAACAACAATGTACATCTTTGAAAATATATTCAACAGAAAAAATTGCAGATTAATGTATATTAAATGTATATATTTGCATATAAATGTATATATTAAAGAATGAGCCCTGGCTGGTGTGGCTCAATGGACTGGGCACCGGCCTGGGTACTGAAAGGTCACCTGTTTTCTTCCTGGTCAGGGCACATGCTTGGATTGAGGGCCAGGTCCCCAGTGGGGGCATGTGAGAAACAACAAATTGATGTTTCTCTCACATATCAATGTTTCTCTCTCTTTCTCCCTCCCTTCCCCTCTGTAAAAATAAAAAAAAAAGAATACTTATTATGGCAATTTTTTATTTATAAAAACTAGGGAAAAAATGAAGGTCTGCCAATAATAGGTAGTGATTAAATTTTTAACTTACAGACTTTTAGTTTGTAGAATACTATGTAGTCAAGTAAAATAATGTGATGTATTTCTGCAGATTGTTTTAGATAGGTATTAATGCATAATAAAGAATAATGTGTGTATATAGGAAATTATATGTATATATAAATATTATAGTTGATAATATAAATATAATAACATAAAGAAAATGGGAAATATATGCACATATAATTTTTTCTTTTTTTTAGTTTTTTCTTCTTTTATATTTAACATTTTTTAAGTTGTTCTTTAATTACAATTGTCTCCATTTTCCCCCCCACCGTTCCTCCTACCCCAGCCATCCCCACCTCCCACCCTTAATCCTATTCCCTTTGGTTTTGTCTGTGTCTATTTCTTAAATAAAGGAAATGTAGAAGGACTCATTTGAAATTGTTAGTAGGATAATAAAGTTGTCATACCCTTTTGAGGTGAGGCGGGAAGCAAAATGCTTTTTACTTTATAAACACCTTTATCTTTGGAAACGTTTTGCAGCCACAGTTTGCTGTTTGATCCAAATGACTAAAGCGAAAGGAAAGGCCGCTGCTTGGCTAATCAAGCTCCTGGTATAAGTAAGTACCTGTTGATTAATAAATAAATGTCTTGGATCCGTCCTCTCACCTCTGCAAGTCTGTTTTCTGCTTAGAGGCACCTTGGGATTTCTACAGTTTAGTCACCCCCCTTTTTTTAAGTTATAGGGATAATACTTTTTGTTCTTCCACAAAGAAGGTTATTCCAGCAAATTGAGTTTCTATTTTGATAATCCAGGCCTACATAGTATCATCAAAATAATTATAGTAAACGCCCCCATGAAACAAACGACTATAAATGTCTCCAGTGCATCTTTATTCAGCGAGAGCATCAAAGACTTGAGCAACACAGATTTTCTAACTTAACTCAGTTCTCTGCCCAAATTGACTAGAAAATTCTCATTTCATTACAATTGTAGATCTTTATTGCTTTTCATTATGGAATGTTTTCCTTAAGGAGTAGGGCTTTCTTGAGAAAGACATTTTCTGGAGTGATTTAAAAAAATTACAGCACCGCACCCTTTTGAAAATCAAATCTGAACAAAATTCAAGCACAGTTTAAAATTCAGTGTCCTGCTTTAGAAGACTTCATGGTCGGCCCAACAACACCTACAATGTACTGAGTAAGGCTCTATGTTATATTTATTGTCTGGTACAACAATAGCCTAAGTTTTTTCAGGAGATAAAATTCACATGATTATCTGTACTTGAGCCTGGGTGGTCACCAACTACATGCATTCTCAAGGGAGAAGGGGAGCAGCGTCTTCTTCAACATCATCGCCTCTCCCTTATGCATCCGAAGCTCCTGTTACTAATATCTCTACATTACTACTCACACAGCAAACAGGAGCAGGATCTTCTCTGGAAAGGACCTGTGAGCCTGTGCCTCATCTCCCCGGCTGCTCTGTGGAGGCAGCACACCCACTAGACAAAGAAAGGTCCCACAGACTTCTGCTTTCCCGGCTCCTATGGCTCTGTTCCGGTCTGGATACGGTCTGCCTCTGAAGGCCGTGCTCCTTCAGAAAGGGAGCATTATTCTCCCCCCTGCAGAGGGACTGGAAGGGTTATGCAGGCACGTTAGTGACGCCTACACAGCAGAGGCAGAGACATCTTGGATAGCTTCGAGGGTGTTTGGAAATGTGATAAAATAAGAGGGTTTTTGTGAAGATAGGAAATTTTCCCAGGGGACAGGGTTGCAATTCAGAAAGTCTTGTCATCTGCCGGAATGATGACACGTGCAGCCATCCCGTGACAGTGACAGGCGACAGTAGGAGGTTCAGAGCAGAGGGAGGGGCTGACAGCAAACTGCACGTTTTTCTCTGGGGACAGACATTTTTCAGAGAGATCAGGACTCAGAAGGAACACCTTCGATTCTGTGTAATTAGGGAGGGAGAGAGAACACGGAAACCAAACTGATGCAGTTTCCATTATAATATCCAGACTTTGAAAAATTCCAGGAAGCCTGGAAATGTTGGCATACTGGCATTTGGTGTCACATAATCAGGAAATGACCATTCCAATGAGACCAGCCTAAAACAGAAGAGGAGCTGGGCACAACGCAGGTGCCCGACAAAGGGGGCAAAAAACCAACCCAGACCTGATCAGGTAAAAGATAACTCCTTTAACCATATCTGACTAATGATTTTACTGATTCCTAATGAGGAGGGATTGAAAGTTAATGGAAAAACCACAGGATATTTAATTTGCAGTTTCAATATATTAGCGAATGCGCTCATGCTTCAGTTACTTCTTAAATGAGCTCTGTGTAATTCTGGCGTTTGTGTGTGTGTGTGGAATTGGCATTTGTATCTCCCTCCGCAGGTGTAGATCTAATGGAGGCTGTTTCAGTCGAGGGGGTCCTGCAGGTACTGAACCCACTGTAGAAAATCCAGCTGTGCCCATGGGTACAGTGACGGAATGAACGCTAGCCTCCTCCAACGTGGCCCCTCTGCACTGCCCTGTGATCCTCTCAGATGTGGTCATTATCTGGCTCTCTTGGCCATTCTTGACCTGGGTTCATGGGCCAGCAGAGGTAGGGAAATGTTGAAGTCACAGATGGTATTAGTTAGACCAAACTAGCTGGCAATTGAAGAAATAAGCCATAAAGTTTGATTCAAATCACATTTATATGCTCTCTAAAGCCAAGTTTTAAAAACTTGTTATTAATTACAGATGCTTATTCATTAGTAGGTCAGCATCAGGACACAAATATTGGCCTCTTATATAAAAACCTCAGGTGAATCTGATGCAGTTTGTCCATGGCCCACAATCTGGAAAACTGATTCCTGAGCTAAGGGATTTGCAGATTTATTAAAGAACAAGCAATTGAAATTCCAGGCAGACATTTCCAGTCGGTGTGCAGAAATGAGCTGAGATACAGGGGTTGTCAATAAGCAGATTTGGGGCCCCGCTGGCCTGTCACTCTTCAGGCTGCTGTGAGCGTTTTCCACACCTTACAGTCATTTCCTTCTTGGAGATGTCGGATCAGACTGCTATAAATATGGAAAGGGGAAAGAGGACACTTTTTCGTGCGTATTGAAAAGAATACCTCAAGTTCAGCTTTTCTACCAAACTAAGTCAGTCAATAAGAATAAAAGCTAAAATAGGCAGAAAAGGGTAGCACTGTACAGTAAAAAATGGCTCTGGGAAGAATGAAGTCAGCAAATTGCACTGCAGGAGAAGAGGGGTCAGCCTGCTGGACGCAGTGCTGGACGAGGGTGCACAAGACTGTGCTCTGTGCAGGGAGTTCTTATTTTAGCCGTGTGATTTAACACCATAGACAAGTACTGGCCTGGCGTATTAATTTTTTTCCCGAGTGTATACTTACAATAGAAAAGAATTGTCTTTGGTGTGCTTGCAGGAATAAGACATCTGAGTTCTTCTGAAGAGACGATGAAAGGACCCAGGACAGAATACTTCCCCTTTCATCGAGTTTCCCTCGATGAGAATGAAGATTTATCTTCCTTGACCTCTAGGTCTATGAGGGTTGTTTTTACATTGGGGTGTCCCCCGAGAAAGGTCTTTCAAAGCTGATTTTAAACTTCCTCTCCCACGTCCTTCTAATATCATCAATGATAAGGCCAACTCTTGACAGCTATTTAACTCGGAACTGGCTTAGTGAAATCTCACAGGCGATCTAAACCTGAGCCGTCCTGATTGGTAACAGTCAATACTTGGTTTAACTCATCTCCTCCGTTTGCCCTTTGTTGAGGATGCTGATAAGCCATGAGGAACGAGACACAGCTAAATGACGTAGGTGGGGGATGGGTGAATAAGATACAAATACTAGAAAAGGCTCTGGTTCCTGACCTTGAGGATCTTAATGACCTACTGAAGGCACCACCCTGTCCCCCCACCTCACACTTACCTGGAGCCAGTTCGTTGCTGGGTACATGCACTAGACCCTCACTAACGATGGCTTGGAAGTCAATATGTGCTCTATCACTATTAAGTAATAGTACTGATATCCACCTTTTTTAAAAAATCCACCTCATCTCAATAATGTGTTTAAAGTCAGCTCTCACTTTTGGAGTGAGAGGGGGTCCAAGTGCACTCCAGGACAGCCAGCAATTCCATGCCACCCCTTATTCTTGGGTCATGTCAGCTGTTCATGCACAGAGCATCCATGTTTAGGTGACCGTGGAAAGAACTTTGGAGGTGAGAGGAGGGTAAAGAGAAGGAAGAGAAATAGAGACTAAAAAGCCCTCTATTTCAGGGGGGAAATGCCTGTGTTAAAAGCAAAACAGTTTCTGCCAGTTGATGTGTTTTGATCATTTCACTTTGTTTACTTCCTGGAGCCCCAGGTTTCTCGCCTGTGGGATGAGAACAATATCTACTTTGATGTTTGCCCTGAGGAGCAAATGAAATAATTAGGGTTGCTAGATTTGGCAAATTAAAATAACGTGAATACAAGTATGCCCATGCTATATATTTAGAACATGGTAATACTAAAAATTATTTGTTATTTATCTGAAATTCAAACTTGGTGTCCTATGTTTTTTTTTTCCTGGCATCCCGAGAAACAATATGTGATAATAGCAGCCTTTTGTCAAGTGCCTTTCACGTGCCAGGCACTGCTGGGCCCTTCAATTACACTGGTCATCATTCTAACAGCAGCCGAAGGCAGTTATTACTAATCTCATTTTTCATGTAGGATGTGGAAGTTTTCCAAAGTGGAATAGCCAGGAAATAGCAGTGAAGACTCCAATCCACTGCATCATGCTATTCTTTGGTTGGTGAAAGCACTTTGACTTTGGAGAGCACCCAAATGTTTATTATGACAGATGATCTCTGTGTTCATTACTCCTATCCTGCACACGGCAAAAGGGACTAGAGAGGAAATGGGAGTGTGGAAGTTAAAAGGTGCCCTTGAGTGTAAGAAAAAGTCTATTTATTCCTCAACTTCCATGATGATGGAACTTGTCGGGAACTTTGTGTTTCTAGAGACACCGAGGAAAGGGCACCGGATGGATGGGTGACTGCCAAGCCCATGCCAGAGCAGAGATTATTGACTAAATTAGTTATGTAATCAACTGTATTCATATTTTTATCTCCTCAGTAACCGTTCAAATAACCCGAATCCCAAGTGAGATCTGTGTCTCTCTCTCTTACACACAAACACACCACATACTCTAATGAACACTTTGTAGCAACACATTTAATACAAAAAGACATATATGTACACATCAGAATGGCTTTCTATAGGGGAGCAGTAGAAAGGGAACCAGCTATGAGAACAAGATAATAAACAAACAAACAAATTATCTCATTAATTTGTTAACAGCACAAAGAAGAAAGCTTGGTATATGATGGCTGATGATAATGCGCTATGAACTGAGAATGAATAATTCAACCACTCTCATGTGACATCCAAGAGTAAAATGTACACCCGTAATTTCTGACCCTCTGCTTCTCTAATCCGAAATGCTCCTTTGTTTGTTTCCCAGGTTTCTCTGTCCTCAGTGGTCAGGCATTGCATGTGGAGGGTGACCGCAGGCAGTGGGCAGCGGAGACCTGCTCTGTGGGGAAATTCTCAAAGGGAGTGAGGTCAAGGTAGATCCCTACCTTCGGGCTAGAAGGGGGAGCCAGGCTAAGCCTCCAGCCAGCCGCAAGGCAGATGCAGGTAAGGGAGAGCCAGGAGGGAGAACCAGGAAGGAGAACCAGGACCTGGCAAGCCCTCTCAGAGGGCAAGACGCAAGGGCTGTGTTCCTGTGGCGGGGTTCTGGGGAGGTCACGTCAGTGGCACCTCAAAAATGCAACTGTACATGCTTTTAACTGCCACTGGGAGGTAATGGGAAAGGCTTTTACCTTTAATGGGACTTTGTAGTTGGTAGTGGTAAAAGTTATGTAAAATACTAAATGCATTTTGCTTATACTAAAAATGGTTCAGAGTTTGATTTTAATATGGTCTGTGTAGGAACAATGGGCTTAAGCTCCAAATGGGGAATCATTATTTCCTTATTTGGTATTTTTAAATCTTGATTTTTTTTCACTTTAAAAATGTATTGGTAATAGCAAACAGGGCAAATATTTAACAAATGAATATTGTAGAATAGATTCTTTTGAACAGCACGTGTGAGAAATCTGTGGATTTAAATTTAATTTGAAACCATAATGAATTCAAGGTACTATTCCTTAGAGAGTTGTGTAGGTGAAGATAAAAAGTCTTAGTGTATTCGTTATGTCCTAAGGGTATATCATAAAGTCAGAGAGTGTCCTAGAAAGAAACTAACAAAATTTCTAGTAAATATGTTGGGTATTTTTTATATCACACTTCGAGAAGAAATTTAGAAATAGGGCTTTTGCTCTAAGTACCTAGAAAAAATTATTTGAGCAAGGGCTCAGAAAAATTAACAGTGTTTTCATTTGGTACAGAGGTGTTGTCTTTGATCACAGCCTGCTTGGCTCTCTTGTGCTATATTTATAAAGCTCTCCGGCTGGTCTTCTTAGGTGGATAGTTAGATTATTTCTGCCTTCTTAGCCATGTGATGGTGAGCCCTGATAGACTGAAATGGCTCGCTGTGGCAGAATGCCTTCTTGTCACCGATGCAAAAGAATCCTACCTAATGGCAAATTATACAATCTCTGGGTAGCTCCTAGCTGAAATTGTTTGATTTCTCCATATAAACCCTTCTTTTAAAGCAGCCTGCTATTTCAGAGGAGGTCCTAGGCACGTAAAAACTCTGGGTCACCCCTCATGCATTACAGAAAGAAGTCCGTGTAGACCAAGGCCTCAGCACCCATATGTAGCTATGAGGGAAGTGTGTGAGTTTGGAATGAAGCTAGGGGGTGTCCTCAGCAGCTTTCAAACCCCAACCCTCAGCATTAAGACTACCAAATACTGAAAACTGTGAAAGGGAATACCCTAGAAAAAATATGGCCTTTATGTAAATATATTACTGGAATGCTAATCATATTCAAATTAATAATGAGGATTTGAATTTTGAGGAAAGGATGACAAAGAAATTGGGTTACATGGGAGGATGATTGAAATGCAGCAAATAATTGTTTTCTATTGACCATTCCTAAGGAACAATCACATTAACCTCTTATTGATTAAAAAATGTCACAGATGTTTATTAGAGCAAAGGTTGTTAACAACTATTACCTCTGATTGGTCAAGGATTCAAGTGGCAGAAGGTAGGAGATTCATTTCCCAGTTTATCAATGTCACACACAAACTTGGAGACTTTCTTGGTATTTTTACTGTCTTTATGTTTTCAGTATTTTCTAAATATTTTGAAATAAACACACTGTACCATGAGGCAGTGTAGAGTGATGGGTCAGTGTAGACGCTAGAGCTCCAGTCACAGTTTTAAATCTTGACTGCTCAGATGGCTGATCCACTCGATCTTCCTCAATCCCCCTAATCCCTTGGACCTTTCAGAGGAGCTCGGCCAGCTCCCACCTGCCAGCATCTGCAGCTCTGGACCTTATTATCACAGTCTTCTCTGCTTATGTATGCAGCAAGCCTGGAGGGAATCCTTGACCGATGACTTGAAAGTCAGCTTTCAGTATCCTTCAAATGACAACAAGGGAACTCCGGGGAAAGCCCACTGTGTTTTGTACTTTTCTCCAGATTTCCCTCATCACCACCCACTTTAGTAATTTGCGCGATGGTGCCTCTGTAAGCGGCTACCTTCCCTTTCCTGACCACTTTCCATTTTTCCCAGCTAGGGCTTCCTGCACTTCCCAAATATCTGTTTGCATCTGAATGCTTGTGTCAGGCTCTGCTTCTGGGGGAACTTAACTAAGACAAATAGCAACTATACATCCTGGTCGTTAATCAATGTTTCCAGACCAGACTTCTCTCCTGAGTTCCTGGCTCAGACATCTAACTTCCTCTTTGCATCTCCTTCCAAATGCTGACAAGCAGTTTGAGCTTAATAGGGGATAGTGGAATGTTTCCACCTCGTCACCCTGTTTCTCTCCCTGCTCTTGCCTACGGGTTCCCATGGCACGGCGTGTGGAATCCGAGCCCTCGCTGTGGTGTGCAGAGTCACCGTGGTCTCACTTGCTCACTGCTCCGGCCCGTCTCCTTCACTCCCGGCTTGCTCTATAGCCTCTAGGGCGCTTGGCGACTTTCAGATTCCCAAACATGGCATCCTTTTTTCCTTTCAAAAGCCCTGTTCTTCTTGTGCTGTTGTCACAAACTCTAGGCCTCAGCTTAGAAGCCACCTCTTCCGAGAGAACTTCCCTGGCCACCCTGTCTGAAGAGAGACCCTTCTGGTAGTCATGCTCCCAAACATCGTGTTTGATTATCTTCATAGCACTTAGCACCCCCGGAGATGACCTTGCCCGTTCGTTCCGTTTGTGTCTTCAGTCTTCCCCACTGCAACACGAAGCAGGGGCGTTGCTCTTGCTCCCATCCCTCGCAGCGGTGAGACAGTG